>PVKH010037048.1:0-11508 GCA_004027955.1 Chaetophractus vellerosus | reverse complement strand
ATGTGGGAAGCTGGTGCTCAACCACTGAGCCACATTGGCTCCCCTGAGTTGGTTTTCTCGTTTGTTTTGCTTGTTGTCATTGTTGTTCTTTACGAGGCACTGGGAACCGAACCTAGGACCTCCCACATGGGAAGCAGGCATTCAAATGCTTGAGCCACATCTGCTCCCTCAACTGCATTCTTTGCCTTCAGGTTATTTTCCATCATCAGAGCCCACTGTGCCTGCTCACCTGGCAGCCCAGATGAATCAGAGGATTATTGCTCACCAGGAGCAGATCTCAACCAGTGATGATGCGAGTTGTTCTATAAATAGCTCAACTCTCTGGCCTGTTGGGTGAGATAACTCTTAAGACACAGGTTCTGCACGGGCTTCCAGATTCCTACAGCAGGAGCAAGCTCCAGCTGAATGCAGTGGAAATTTGCTTAGTCTCACCTCCCCGCTCACCTTTTGGGGTTTCCTGACATCATCTCACAGCTAATTTCAGGGGCAGGGGTGCTCATTGGTCTTGAGGGGAGGGTGACGGGTTGCCTTTTCTTGTTGGGGTCTCTTGAGGGCATGCCTCTTTCTAATTATCCCTCCCAGAAAGGATGCATTTTTCTAGTTGGTCCTTCTCCAAAGAGGTGTTTTTTTCTCATTCAAGCAAATACCATAACCTGCGGTCAGGAAGGCCCTGCAAACCTGACGTGAGGTTTTTCAGTTCCCAGATACATTTGGTCTCTCTTCATAGCTGTTGCCAAACTCCAGTGGGGATCCTTCCCAAAAGACTGCCTCTGCATTCATGCATTTTGATACTAGAAATATCCTAGGATGATGATTTGAAAACTCTATTATTAGGACAATGCATCAAGCTATGCATTGCTATTTCCTCTCTGAAATTGATACACTCCCCCTTACATCATATTTATACAATGTGGTAGATCAATGCTACACTGGGACCAAATGAACCACTTGCAGTCCTCAGGGTCACAATCCCACATCTCCAAGGACAGGAAGGCAAATTTCTTTAGCACAAACTCCATCCATTTTATTCTTGACTTCCGATATATAATAGGGAATATTTCCATAGGAAAAAAAATATGTGAATACATTTTCCTCTCTTCACCTTGTAGGGTCTTGTGAGAATTCAAACATTCAAAAAGTGAGCACCCATACCTCAAGGACAAGGGTTCCTTAGTAATGGTACTATTTGAGGATTAGCAGCTCTTAGTGGAATGGTTGATGTCTAGAGCTTGTTAGCACATTTATTTGGAGAAAAGTGTTAATGAAAGTGGTGTTTGCATTTACTTCTCATCAGGTCTGAAAAAAAGAAGTATGCCAAGTTCATCTATTGGGGGGAAATCCAACTCAGAGCCCATATTTATGCTCTCTTAACAGAGAGGCAGTCACATAATAATAACAGCCAATATTATTATTACTCCCCATTATTTTAACTCTGGCTTTTGGGTCAGGGCACCTATGAAAAGGAATCTCTGTGGGCATCGTCTGCCATTTCCTAGACAGTGGTATGGGTGCCAGCTCCCTCTAGGGAACTGACTCCTCTCTGAAGCACCACATAGGCAGCTTAGCAATTCTGATGTGTCTCAGGATAATACTTGTTTCCATCCTTCCCCCTTTTTAATCAGTTCCAAGTCAGACCCATTTCAACGCTGATGGGCCAGCACCATCCTCGGGGAGTTCAAGTGCTCCTTTTTCTGTTCATCTTAAAGGGTTTAGGAATGCTTGGTAGACAGCATCTTATTGGAACCAATGAGGCCCATATAAAGCTTCGGGGGTGTTGACAAACCTGCTCTTGGCTTTCAAAGAACTTCTTCCTATGGGGTCCTAGACAGCCCTATAACTTGTCCATGGAAAAGGCTGCTTCAGAAAAAACTGCACTCTTTATGGCAGCAATTTAGTCTTGCATCTGAGTCCTTGATAGCAAAAGGTATTTAAATTTAAGGGTCTGTTTTGATATAAAGTCTTCGGAAACCCCCTCCCTCCCAGTTTATCTGGATACTCTCGCCTAGCAAAGACCTTGGGGCTGGCTGCTTCATGCCTGCTTCATTTTTCCATTCAATCCATTTTCACTGAAAAGGAGACATAAGCAGTGAAGCCAATATAGTTTTATTGGATCCAATGCACTGCCACTAAAACAAATATATGTACACTCGGGCCAATACACTTTTATTAAAACAAATAGAATTTAATTCAAACCAGCATTCAATACGTTTTCTCAAAGCAATGAAATTAAGCTTTACCAGTACTTCTGCTCAATATGTTTTCCCAATCAAATACATTTGAACAAAGTGAAATATATTTATCATAGATAACACATTTTTATTAAAAAGCAAATTCACTGAAACCAGGTCTCCCTCTGAACCAATAGAAATTTCAACCAATTGTACAATTAGATCATAGAAACGGATATATTTTTATTTGAACAAAAAGCATTTTTATTCAGGTCCAGTTTAAAATACACTAATGAATAATAAAAGTTGCTCCAACAATGTCTTTAATGGAGCATGTTCTCATAAATATGTCTTTCGGGTTAAAGTACAATCTTCAAAATAAAAAATACTTAGGAAAAAAGAATAGAGCTGGGTATATGATTACAATAAATTCAGATTTCTAATACGTAAATATTTAAGCCTACCTTTCGGTACTTACAGTGAAGTTATTAGATGTGTACAAATGCAGAAAGACATGCTTTGGGGGCGTTTTGTAGTCATGAGTGTTTGCTACTATAACACATAATCCAGAAAAACCCTTCCTTATCAGTGTTTAAAAAGATTATACACTCTCTTCTGCCTGAGGTTAGTTAAGGATGACCATGTGTAGAGAGAACTTAGAATGGGGTGTTGGGTGTTTGTGTGCCTCTTTGGAGGGGATTTCCATCTTGGTTCCTGGATCACAAACCATCTTCAAGTCTTCCAAAGAACCATGGAGAGGGAGACCTTTTTCCAAATGCCTCACACCTTTGGGGGGTAACAAATTCACTTACTAAAAGTAAGTGCATCCAAATAGGTCCCCCCTAGGTTCTGACATGAGGCAGCCCCTCGAGGGCAGAAGCGCCGCTAGAGAAATTAGAACCCACCCCCCTTCACAGGACAGGAGGGCTCTAATCGGCAGCCACCTGAACCCACCCTGTCTGCCTTGGCAGAGCTCCCCACACCCTCTGTCTTCTTTGCTTCCATCACGCCCCGAGGCTGCATGACACAGGGACAGAAACAAAGGGTTCTGTGCCCTTCACTAAGCAGCCCAGAAAGTGTTTAAATCAAGACTGCGGGCTCCCACCACTGTTTCTTCCTTCCTGCCTGGAAAAGTGCAAAAAGTACAGATTATGCCCACAAGTCACTGGGCAAATAATTCATTGCTCTCTGGGCACCCTGACCTTGTATAGACTAGCCCCGCCCTCCCTGAGACACAGCTGGTCACGGAGGACTCCTTGAGAGCAGTGCGATGGCAGCACAAGATGTTCATCACAGAATTGTTTATAAACGTGAAGTGTTAGAAACTTCCCAAATAGTTGGCACCAAGAGACTGATTAAATATATTGTAGTAGCATCTTCTGGATGTTTTGTATGGTATGAGTATCATCACAGTATTGCAGGCATTCAAAGTGACATGGTAGAGATATTTAATTGAATGGGAAGATGTTCGTGTCATATTATTAAAATGAAAAAATATTTTTAAAAAGCATTGTACATAGTGGTTTCTTATTTTTGAAAAAATGGGCACACACATCTATGCAACAAAAAACTGGGAAGGTGACACTAAAATGTTATTAATTGCTAAACGAGTGGTGGGGTTAGAGATTTCTATTTTTTTCTTATCTATATTTTATAAATTTTCTACAATGAGCATGTATTACATTTGATATAAGAAAAAAATAGTAGTTATAGTTTAAAGAATAGTGCTAAGTCTACTTTAGGAGGTGGAGGACCAAATAGTGGGTCTGTTTCTATAATGTTAATTCTGCAACCTTCAGAAAATGCCATTATTGCATATCATATTTCTTGATTTTTGCAAGACTTTATTTGAAGGCTTCATTCAGCTGGCCATCCAACATGCACTTCTATGAGAACCCAGGTCATAAATTTCCCCCGAGTTTGTTCCAGGAAGCAGAGTGGTGTGGCAAAAAAACATGTTCATGCTTTATTTTGTCACACGATATGAACTATGTAACCCCAGATTTCCCTTTTTGCCTTAGCTCAGAGCCATGCCTAGCAGTTTTAATTGTCTCATCTCAGATGCCTGGTGATAGCTAATTCCTCTGTTCCTTTTCAATAATTTCAGTTCTACTTTCCTCCTCTATTATTCTGTTTCATATCATGTTTACTTAGAAAAGTGATCCAGGTTCGTTTTTGGAAACAGGTTTAAACTGCAAACAAATCCTAAACAAATATAAATATTGGACCACGATTATGCAAAGAAAACCCCGCCTGCATCTTTTGGGGACGTGGTGTGTCCACAGAGCCGCAGTGACCCCGGGTGGGGGACAGCTGAGGAGGATTGAAGCTTGGGCAGCATTTCGTTTGCCTCGCTCAGGTGAAAATCCTGCCCTCTGCCCGGCGCTGCAAGGCTGGGCCAGCCTCCCTGACCAGAGCCGCTGCTGGGGAGGCCTCCTGGGGGCTGCGGGCATTGAAGGGTGGCCTCCCGCCTTCATCAGATCTTCCCATAGGACCTTCTGGGGAGGGTTTGTTCCTCTGCGCTTCGTCACACACATGACTCCTGGTAGTAAGTCCAGCCCCTGCAGTTCAACCAGGTCCTTGTTCCGTGTTTCCCTGTGTCCAACTGCGAGGACAGGGAGTGGGAGCAAGAAGGAAGGAGGGAGGGATGGTGGGATAAAGAAAGAGAGACACAGGCAGAGTACACAGAACATGTTTAATGAATACTGACATTTATCCAGCTGCGGTTGGAGCTTAGGTAGAAATAATTGCTGTTCATTGTATTGTTTTAAATGAAAATGGTAGCAATAAATGAAACTGTCAAAATCATAAACCTTCCCATCTTCATTATAAATGGTTAAGAAATGAAAAGCAGTAGGCAAGGAGGCAGGGAGGGGTTCAAAAAAAATGTTCCCCCCAAGGCCAGGCCCCGACTAAAGCTTGGCACTGAGGAGTTCTGGTCTCTCGTCTGCTATCTTCTTTTTCTCTCCCTTCAGAGGCCCCACTTCTATACCGGCCCGTGGCCAGGCCTCTCCCAGTCTGTACTTCCAGACCAGTTATCCTCCCTTCCTCTGCTTCAAAGCATCCTGCTCGCCAACTTCCTGATCTGGAGAACACACCTTCGCCGGGAGCTTTTGGGTCATTCCCTAATTTAAACCTTCTGTGGCCCCTTTGAAGTAAGTATCTTATCCCCATGTCACATGGGTGGAAACAAGCCTCAGAGAAGTTGAGTGACTCACCGGGGTCACACAGCTGCTCCGTGAACTGAGTGACAAAGCCAAGATTCAGACCAATCAACAGAGTTCAGAGCCAGAATTCCTCCCTCCTGGCTGCTCACTTATTTCCTAGGAAATCTCAGTCACCTGGCTCAGCGTGCCCTGGTGCAGATGAGAAAACTGAGGCCCAGAGAGGTGAGGTAGTTTGCCCAAGGTCACTCGATTGTGCCAGTCAGCCCTGGGCTCTCGCCACTCCACCAAGCTGCATAGCTCATTATATTAAAATACTTTAGCTAATGCATTCAGATGCCAAAAACCTGCCACTAAAATTACTGCCAAAATTTTCTGAGAGGAAACAGCTTAGTTCCAACCTCTTTTCCCCATCATATGTATTTTTTAACCAGTGGCCTAATAAACAGCTCAGCTGTGGTTTTGTTTCATTGCCTTCATTTCCTCTCCCAACCCTCAGGTGCAGGTGCCAATATGTGACAACATGGCTCTAAATGGGCCAGCCCGAGGGAGAAGGAGAAGGAAAAAGCCTGGAAAAGATAGGGAGATGGTCAGCATAGCTGAGATGAGCTCTGCTTCTAGGTATTATTTTATATCATGTTATGTTATAGACACATACATACACATTCCACCCTGTGTTAGTTTCCTAGGGCTGCCAGAACAGATTACCACAGACTTGGTAGCTTAAAATGACAGGAGCTTATTCTCTCGCCGTCTGAAATCAAGGTTGTGGCAGGGCCATGCTTCTGCCACAGGCTCCAGGGAAGACTCCTTCCCTGCCTCTTCTGGCTTCTGGCGCCCCTGCCGTTCCTTGGCTGTCGGCAACATCACTCCAGTCTCTGCCTCTGTCATCACATGACTGTCCTCCCTATGTCCCTGTATCTGTTCTCCCCTCTCTTTTAAAGACACCAGTCACTGGATTTAGGGCTTGCCCTAAATTGAGGTTGGTGTCATTTTGTAATGCTTAATTTTATCTGCAAAGACTTGTATTCCAAATAAGGCCACATTCACAGGCACTGTGGGTTAGGGCTTGACCATATCTTAATGGGGGGCACAAGTCAGGCCTCCACTCACCCCAGTGTCCTTCCTGTGTGCCCAGGAGTCCACCTCAGTCTGTTGGGCTTGGAACATGACAGAAGCCAAAGACTGGTCTGTGAGGGAAAGAGGAGGCAGACACACCGGGGACCTGAGAAGTCCTGTGACCGCCCCCCCACCCCCCGGCGCAGGGTGCTGGGGGTTCAGGGTGGCTCGGTTGCTGTCAGGTACTGTTTCTGGCTTGGGAAAGGGCCAGCTGCCTGATTCTATCAGATTCATAGGACCCCATTGAGAAAAGTGACCCGACTGAGATATTTGTTGAAACATGGATGTTAACTGTTGACTGAGACGCATGGGGTGGTAGAAAAAACATGGACTTGGGAAATAGATGGCTTTTGTTTAAAGTTGGAGCTAAGCCAGTGACTAACCACATGGTTGAAGTTATTTAACCTTCCTGAACCTCAGCTTTCTTGCCTGTAAAATGGGACACTAGCACAGTGGGCTTTCAATATATATTTGATGAACTGAAATTAGAATATTCAAAATCATTAACTATAAAACATTGCTGGTTAAGGTAGATAGAAGAAAAATACCAATTCCACCCATTTGGTGTTCAATTGTCCAGTGTGGAGTTTTCAAGGCAACAAAGATCTTAATGGCTGAAGACCATTGCTGTTAATTTATTAGGAGACCTGCAGTCCAGGAGATGACTGTACCCCGGAGGCAAAGCACAGTGCAATAGTCAGACCACTCTAAGGGTTTGTTAGACTGACTTGAATTTGTGGGATCACCTGCTTATGAATAGTAGCATGCATGGACTGCACACACACAAAGCCACTGAGCTCACACTAAAAAGGGAAGGTGGGGTGGAGGAGGCAATCACTACGTTCAGCCAAGAGAATGCTCCCGACAGCTCTCACCGGTGAATCGCAGTTCTCTCCCTAATACCTCATCAGGCTACAGTACCAACAGGCTTTTAAGGAATGTATTTATTACCCAAACACTAGCAGCCATTTTACTGAAACCCAGAAGTAGGAAAGGGAATGCAACCCAGGGAAACGTCACTTTTCACAGATGTTTTACCATATTGCAACTTGGAGGAAACCAAGCCTGGCCTTGCCTGGTCCCTGATGACTCTGCCAGGGGAGTGAGTCCATGCAGGCAGGGTTAAGTTTTAAAATGCCGCCGAGTATCTTCTGGACAAATTGGCTTGCGCTGGCTAGACATGGTGTCCAGCCACAGAGAATGTTCTCCTCCTGTCAGAAGCTTCAGCAGCCCACCGCCATGGAGAAATATCAGTAACTTCTTAACATTTTTCTTGATTTCTTTAAGAGTGAACTTCAGACATATTAAGAAAAACAACCCATCATCAAGCCCTGTGTGGTTCTCCTAGGAACTGGCTCTTTCGCTGTAATCAGGTTATGGGCAACTCATTCTCATCCCAGCCATTTATCTTCTTTGTTTACCCACACACCAAGTGGCATTCTTCTTAGCATCAAAAAATAGTAATCATAATTGAGAACAACAAAAGACCTTTCATTATTTACAGTGTTAAGTAACATCTATTTGCTTTCATTAGTTTCTGAACCACGGAGTGCACTGGTGCTGATTAAACCTGGCATGTGTTAATTATATCCGAGGCCTGGGGTTGTTTTGTCCTCAATAAAGGATGACTTAAAGGTGAAGCTTGAACTGAAATTTGAAGCACCCAGGCCGCGGAAGTCACGGCCTCGATGTGTTTCCTTAGGGAAAGTGTCCAGCCTCAGAATGGCAGGAGCGGATGTGAGCTTGTCACAGAAAGTTAGGGTTTTTTTGTTTTGTTTTGTTTTGAAGCCCTCGGCTTTATCACCCGTTTTATGGGCTAGAGTTAAATGGCAGTACAATGCAGTTTGCTCCCTTACTGCTCAGCACTAACAGCCATGATGAGCCATAATTAGAAGTAAAACCACCACATAAATAACATGGCAGAAAAATCACCACTAGGAGAAGCCAGCCTTTTGCCACGGGAAACTTCAGCGGGGCCTGAGTATCCATCAACCTTAAGGGGCACCGTGTGTTTCAGCCCATATTCGTCTTACTAAAGCCAAAATGGGAGCCATTTAGACTTTCAAATACGCTTTCAACTATAGAGAACGCAGGTTTAAACAGACTGCTGTTAAGTGTGATGGAGAAACCAGTGCCTGGAGGCCAGGACAGCTGCATGGCCTGGGGGTGGGGGTGGGGGGTAGAGGAATGGGAGCCCAGAGCCAAGGGAGGGGAAAGAAACTGGAGAGAAAGATGATGTGTGGATTTTATCACAGAGCGGGAAATTCCTGCACAACAGTGAACTCGGGAGGTTAGACTTTCTCTTGGGTGATAGGTGAGGTCAGGACACCTTACAGGTTTTGCTTTTATGACTTTCACTTAGTGATGTAGAAGGAATGGGGAAACTGACTTGGAGCACCTACTACCTCCTAGGCATTTTATATCTATTTTCTTTAATTTTCATAATAGCCTTAAAAAGTCAGGGAAAGGGAAGATAAAATAAAATAAACCAAGTCCTGCTCCTCAAAGTGTCCTTGAGGAAACAGGGTCAACAACTGGCTTTCTGCATTTGAACAGGGTCTGTCCGCCCATTTGCAAAGAGGCAGCAGGTAGGAATTAACCTAAGAACTGATACAAATGACACAAACACCATCCAATGATTAGAGCAATCTCCTTTTTTCTGGTTTCACCTCCCTAATACAGGGTATTAGGAAACAAAGGCAAAAGGGTAAACTCAAACTAAAAGGAACAAGCTTTGTAGTGGACAGCGTTTTACAAAGCCGGTGTCATTTACAAAGCTGATTGAAGTACACATACTTGCTTTTCCTTTAAAAAAAAAAAAAGCATATGTATTGTCCTATTGATCAGCCAGAGTGCGAGCTGGAGCGGAATGAAAGAACACTCCCTTGTAGAATCGAAAAACCTGCGCATATTCTCTAAACAGATCGGGCTGGTCTCTCTCCCTTCCTTTGCAAAAATTAATCAAAGAAACCAAAACAATACAAAATTCATTGAAAACCCTAAGTTGGGAGTTTTTATTTTTAAATATTTGTGACTGGTATTAGGCAACGCATTTGGTGAGACTGGCTTTAAACTTAAGTAGTAACCCAGAGCCATTTCACATGTGAATTTTGTCTGCATGTAAATCTCTGCAGGCCATGCATGCCTTGACACCGACATTTTAAAAATTAAGGTATGAAGTGCTCATTTTTTTGTGTGGACCTGCTGTACTCTTAACAAATTTACTGCATGTCTCAGAAAACACATAGCTTTGCCAAAGTTGGTGAGTGGCCCACATGGTTTATCTCCAGCCCACAGCTCTTTCCCCGAATTCAATACTGCAGGCACAATTTAATGCAAACCCAATTTATGACTTAATGCTCTAGGGACCGGAGTGGGAGATTGTTACATTATTCTTTTCTAATCCTATTTGTGTTTTAATTTGCTAACTCTATAATGAGGTGCATGCCTTGAATAGATTCAAGATCTTTCACATTGCTTTTGACTTTGTTTAATATAATAGATTTTATAGTTTGCATTAAATACCCAGGTGCTACGGTCAGTATTATCTCTTTATTTTCTCAACTAGAGTGAATAAAATTACACCGTGAAAGTAATTGTGTACATGTTTCCTTGTTTATTGTAATGGTTTATTTCCTATTATAATTCTTGGTTCAAATTACATCTAGTTCTCCAAAAGTCAATTCACCATGGGCTCTTACTTCCCCTTTCCACATGATTGTTAGCCTCTGAAAAGAGTAGAGTCTTTGCTGACAATTGATTAGTTGAATAATAATAGAACAAGTTTTCTGGTCTAATTTATGATACTTCACTTAAACAGGAAGAGAGGGAGGGAAGGAGGGAAGGAGGGAGGGAAGGAAGGAAGGAAGGGAGGGAGGGAGGGAGGAAGGAAGGAAGGAAGGAAGGAAGGAAGGAAGGAAGGAAGGAAGGAAGGAAGGAAGGAAGGAAGGAAGGGTGCTGTGTCACCACATACCGCTATTTATTTCTGGTGTCTGCTGAAACCTAGCATCTCTAATCAGAGCTGCTACATCCCCCAACTCCACAGTGTGTCATTTGCGGTCCATAACTGTGTTATAACCAATTATAGCTAAATTCTCTGTTCTGTATGCACAATCAAAGGGCGTCTGGAATGCATTTTGCTATTTTCTGAATCCTATTATTACAGACATGTTTATTACATTCAGAAGATGGTTTTCTGAAATTACATTGGAATTGTACAACCCACCTGCCATTTACAAACAAAAGGATCTAAACATTTCTTAACAAGGATAAAGTTCATTTAGCTCTTTCCTGGTAACTTTCCCCTTGCTATTTTCTTTCATAACCATTTTTATAAGACTTGTTGCTCAAGACTCTTTATATTTGTAAAAATATCTAAGCTCTCTAGTTAATGTTTATTTTTAAATTAATAACAACACAGCAGGTCAAAAAGGAGTTGAAAAACAGTTTTTGACTCCTGTGGTGGATGCTTGCTGTAATTTACATTCCTAATTTTCCTCAGAATATGAATGAAGGGATTGTATACTGGATTCCAAATTATAACTATTTGATAGTCCTGCAATAGCTCCTAGCTCCTTTAGGCTGCCTGTCAAAGAAAAGAATTTCAAGTTGTGTCCTTAAATTTCATTTGGGGCCATTTTAAGAGGAAAGTGAGTGGTGTTAGAGAGATACATGCTATCTATTTGAAAATGTAGCACCTCGTCATTAATTATTAAGGGAGAAATGAAAGTGTTTCTAAACCAAATGCTTTCCCTTCCTGTTTTACTGATGTTTATACTCTTAAATCCACCCCCCCTCCCCAAGCTTACTTTATTACTGGCATTTGCTTCACAGAGCCTGAGGATATTACTATCTTTTTATTTGCTATTTTTACAGAACCCAACAAAGTGCTTTTAAAATATATAACCACTTAATTCAAGTCAAGCTTCTTCAATACTCCTTTCATTCAAGCCCTTTCTAATTTGTTTTCTTCCAGCCAGGAGCCTGGAGAAGACACTGTGATTTATGTTTTCATTTATTTATTTTACTTGGGCTTTTCATTTAAGAAAAGAAATTCT
>PVKH010037047.1:0-11501 GCA_004027955.1 Chaetophractus vellerosus | reverse complement strand
GTCCAGGCTCCTTCCAGCTGTGGCTCCATCATCCCTGAATTCCTTGCCAGTTCTGCACCAAGCGAGTGGTAGGGGAAAGAGAACATGGAGGAGGCACCCTGCAGTCTCAAAAGTCCCTTACACTCAGTTACATGGCCACTCTTGACTGCAAGAGAGAAGCTGGGGAATGCTGCCTGGCTCTCACCCATCAAGAAGGGAATAGTGGGTTTTAGTGGAAAGGCAACAACCTCTGCCACAGGCCACTTTCTTCCTCTTCCCAATTCCACCCTTCTGTACTCTTCTACTTGCCCCATTTGTCTCCCTGGCAATGTGAAGAATTGAGGATTTTATAACTCTGGAACTAATACAATCAGTTATAACCACCTACTCCTTCTAAGAAGCAGATAATAGCATCTACTCACCAAAGAGTACTCATTGCCATCTTAATTACAAATGCCATATCCTAGTACTGGTCTGCATTAGCTTCTCTGAGTTTTTATTTGTTTTAAAATTTATTATCTGTGCTGTTATTCATTATCCCCAGGCCTCACTGATGTGTACCAGCTCCAAGGGAAATGAAAACCAAACATTAGCGAACATCTTCCCTGAACACAAATACATTCTTTCAGAGCATCAAGCTCCATATCTGCCTGGTGATATTACTCTTTGGATAGGTTATTTGGATCCCATTCAGACACGTTTGCCTTAATGATATTGTAAATGAAAAATAGGATCAGACTTGGGATTATGGCCCTTGACACAAGGGTCCTGTACCTCCACTCCCACTCCAGTTGAGGCTCATAGAAAGCAGCTGCTAAACCAAACCCTTGCTTAGTTTCTGTTCCTTGACCTCTGGGCATGCCCGGACTTTAGCAATGCAGATTGCTAGAAGAGGAGAGGAAGAGGGGCTATGGGGACCCACCCAGCCACAGCCTGTACATGAGAAGGGGAAGATGGGTGCCCATTCTAATCACAGTGGCCTTGTATAGTCTAGCTTAATCCTAGCTGGTATTGCTATCCAAGAGCACCCTGTCTTTTGGGAGGCAAGTGGCAACAGGAGTGCCTGGGCAGCATTAATGCTCAGTCAGAAGAGAGGCAGCGTTATGGTTTGAGTGGATATTTCCATTGGAACTTCCCTTCTTTTTGGGGGGTACCCCAGTGTTCTCAACTGAGCAGAAAAAGCCCTTCCTAACCTGCCTTATCCATCCTAACTTCCAGCATGAGCCTGGTATTCCAGTCACCCCTGGCATCATCTTCGGTCCCTTTTCAGCTGCAGGCCCTGTGCCCCACCTGGTTTTGCAGCTGCTTCTGACCACTGCTGGTGAGCAGGAGGATTCCCCCTGCAGCCCCACCCCTCACCCCCAATTAAGGGATCCAGAGCTAGATCGCCACCAGAGGCTCCTAAGAGCCCCCAGAACCTCAGCTTTTCCTCCCTGCATCCTCTGGGCAATGGGCTTCAGCTTTGCTCTTCCTTACTGGGAATTCAGTTTGGTCCTAAAACCAGGCCCACAAACTGACACCTGGTCACCGCCCAACCTGGCCAGCCTCTCAGATACTAGATTCAGCAGAGTTATGCCCAGAGTGACAAATTTGGGGCCTTCAGTGGAGACTAGACCCCAGAAAACTGCTGCCTACACAAAAGCTAGGTTGTAAGCGTCCCAGCCTGGCCCCTGGCTCCTCTTCAAATTCCTTTAGCTCAAATGCTGGATGATCCTATCCACTACCCCCCACCCCTGCTTTGAGTTCATCCCAATCAGAGCTTACCTTCTGTTAACCCACCAACTGACCTCAGCTGTCCCTGATACACCATCCCTCCCCATCTCAGGGCTTGATATCTTCCTGGTACTCTGGTGTGTATCTTTAGTGAGTCCCCATTTCTAGGTTCAGTCGTCCTCTCTCCGCCTTGACAGTCCCACTGCCTGGATCTCTGCTCCAGATTCCCTGGGAGAACCCCCTGCTGCCATCACCTTCTCCAGATTGCACTCTCCTGAGCACCAGTGGCTGGACTGTTTCCTGCATGTCAAGACCTGAGGGTCTGGACCTCAAGGCACCAGGCTCCTCCTTCCTGGCCCCCACCCCATCAGTAGTCTTGCAGTGCGGTTAGTTCTTTGGGCTCAAGACCCCTGTTACTGTCCTCCTCCTCTCCCCACCAGCCAGGAAGCCCCAGAGTGCACCCTGATGCTAGTGCCCGCACAGGTAAGGAGGGCCACTCCCACCTCAAAACCCTCCTTTCTGCTCTGTTCCAGCCTGGAATTCCTGATCTGGCCCTTTCCACATGGGCTTATCTTGTTCTCATTCAAGTCTGGGCTCTTCTGCTGAGCCCACAGTGAACTCCATGAGCTCTACCTTAGGGTGGACTATTAACAGGTCCAACTGAGTAGGCCTTAAGCAGAGTCTTCTACCAGAGCAAAAACTCAAGATTTTCTGCAGCATGAAACAAGTGGAATTTAAAGGGAACAGAAACCCCACTATATTGCTTTATAGGGCTGGAGACAAACAGTCCTTCCCCATTAGTTAATAGGAGCTTTTAACCAGCAAGAAGTGGGGGCACTTTGTCCTTGCAGTGTTGGTGAGTGTAGAAATACCAGGTGAATTCACTCAGTAGTGGCTGTGGCCAAAAACAATTGATCACTTTCTTTTGCTTTGTGGTACGGCCTTGAGAGATTAGGTGAACATTTTACACCATGCATTAGTTTCCTATTGCTGCTGTAAGAAATAGCCACAGATTTAATGGCTTAAAACCACAAAGGTATATTTTCTCACAACTCTGGAGGTCAGAAGTCCAACATGGGTCTTACGGGGCTAAAATCAAGATGTTAGCAGGGCCGTGTTTCCAGCTTCCAGAGGCTGCCCACTGTCCTCAGCTCATGGCCACATCACTCCAACGCCTGCTTCCACTGTCACGTTTTTCTCTGACCCTGACCCTCCTGCCCACCTCTTTTTTAAAAAATCCATCTTAACTCCCCCACCTCCCATTTTTGCTGTTTTGTGTGCATTCGTTGGACAATTCTCTGTGTCTGTTTCCTGCCCTCTCCTCTCATCCTTCTCCTCCTGTCTTCACCGGGGATCCAGGCGTTCTGCCACCTGCGCTACCTCATTTCCTGGTTTGTTTGTTTTTTTGGTGCACCTTGTCTTGGCTCTCCCGTGCATCTCTCTCCTGTTACGTCATCATATTGTTGCGTGGTTCGGTGGGGCCTGGGGGCTCACCAGCTCGCGGGGCCTGGCAGCCCGTGCATCTTCTATATTTTTTCTTTATTTTTACCAGGAGGTCCCAGGGATCGAAACCAGGTCCCTCCATATGGGAAACAGACACCCAACCATTTGAGCCACATCTGCCCCCCTGCCCCCTTCTTATAAGGACCCTTGTGATTATATTGGGCCCACCTAGATGATCCAGGATAATCTCCTCATCTCAATCACATCTGCAAAACCCGTTTGCCATGGAAGATAACATATTCACAGGTTCCAGGGATTTGGGCATGGGCCCTGGGGAAGCCGTTATTCCACCTACTACACACCTGATGCCTCTAAGAGGTGAAGGTTTAAGGCAGTACTTCTCCAGGTGTGGATCACCTGCATCATAACCTCCAGCACTTGTGAAAATGCACGTTCCTGGTCTCATCACCGTACCTATTGAACCAGAACCCCTGAAGGTGGGGCCTGGGAATCTGCATGTTTATCAAGCACTGTCTCAATGATTGAGCCGTGGTCAGGCATTTGGCACAGGATGCTGTCGTCTGGGCACCTCCACCCTGAGGGTCGAGCAGAACATCATGGAGGTCCTGGGCCCTCCTACCACAGTGGCAGAGACTCTCCTTGGACTGACCTCATAGTCCCAGACCAAGAATCACCCATGGTTTTAGTGCTTTGTCTTGTACTTTTTTGCCCAAGTGGGCATTCTATGGATATTTGTTGAACTGAACCAATACGTTTGAGGGCAAGGGCCACTTCTCTTCTAGTTCTTTGGAGCCACCCGCTGGCACATAGTAAGCCCTCATTTATCTCTGATGGTGGCTTGATTGATGCGGTCCCAGGTCCAGGCCACATCTGCAAAATGGAAGGGAGAAGAGACCATATTTCAGGTAACGCATGGCCTTACCACTCCTCAGGCTGTTACTAGAGGAAGAAGAAGCTGTTTTGTTCATGTTCACAATTTATAGATTCTCAGCTGGGCAGAGATACCCTTGGTATGACTCGGGAAACAGGCATCACTGCAGGCGATATTTCTAAGAAAGAGCCAACATTATTAAGCAAATGAAGCTGAACTTGAGTGCCTTGACAATGGCTTAGCCAGTCAGGACTTCTGTGCAGTTTCAGTTTTTCTTCTCTGGGATAAGAGCCACGTTGACAGTGCTTGGTATGCACATTTCCTGGGTAGCTGGTAAACTCCTAGAGGGGGTCAGATTCCTGTGAGTGTCATGGGGAGAGGCTCTCCCATATCAAAGGTCATGGCCAAGTCCCAGCAAACAAACAACATGTTTGGCAATGCCCATTTGGCCTGCTCGGTGGGATCCTGTGTAGTTTCTGACTACTTCTGGCCCCTCAGGTCTGTGGGGGGCAGGGTGGGAGCCAGTGAGTGGGAATGGTCTTTCTCAATACCCAAGATGAGTGGGTACGCCTAACCAGGAAGGAGACTCGCTTCTGCGTCTCAGAACTTCTTTGATTTTCAGGCCTCCTTCTGGGTCTAACTAGGATCTGGATTCTCAGCCAAAAGGAATAACACAGAGCTCTGAGATTTGCAGGGAGGGAGCCCACGAACCATGGTGAGAAAGATTTGAACATGGTTGGGAGAAAACTTATATCATAAAGATAAAAAGATTTTACTCATAAACCAAAGACCAAAAGGAAATCAGAGAAGGCTTAAGTGAGCCATCAGACAACAGGCCCAGCCAAAAATGAATGGAATCTTGCTATAGCGAGAAAATGCACATAACACACATGGGGAAATGAAGGGAATCATGCCAGTGGAAAGCAAATCACCTTTATAGTGCCCCAGTCAATCAGCAAGTATTTATTAAGTATCCACTACAGGCCAGCCTCTCTTCTGGGACACAAGAGATATACAAAATAGCCCCTGACCTCCAGAAGTTTACAGTCTGTGTGGAAAGCTAAGACAAGTCCTCAGGAAAGAGAGAACAACACAGAGGGCATTGGAACTCACGTTCACTATTTGTGGGTGGTTCTTCTTTTCTCAGGTAATGTTTACAAAAACCAAAATGCACGAATCGTAAGTATACTGACCAATGTGTTATGACAAATGTGAATACCTATGTAACCCGAAATTTGTGAAAATACAGAACATTTCCACTACTTCAGAAAGTTCCCTCCTGCTTCTTCCCAGTCACCACCCCTATCCCCAGAGGCAACCACTGTTCTGATTTTTCTTTCCTACCTTAGTTTCGCCTCTTCTAGAACTTTGTATAAACGAAATTGTTCAGTTTATACTCTTTGTGTAAGGCTTTGTCACTCAGCATAATGTTTCTAAGATTCATCCTTTTTGTTGCATGCATTCGTAGTTCATTCCTTTTTCTTGCTGATTATATTCCATTCGCATGCATATAGCATAGTTTGCCCTCCAAGTCTCCTGATGGACATTTGCGTTGTTTCCAGTTTTTAGCTATTACATTTAAAGCTGCTGTGAACATTCTTGTACAGTGCTTCTGTGCATATGTTTTCATGTCTCTTAGTTAAATACTTAGGAGTAGAATTGCCGAGTGATAGGGTAGGCGTATGTTTAGTTTTATAAGAAACTTCGAGACATTTTTCCAAAGTGATTCAACAATTTTACAATCCCACTAATAGCATATGAAAGTTCCAATTGCTTGCCATCCTTACAACATCTAGAGTTTTCAGTCTTCTTAATTTTAGCCATTCTGATGGGTGTGTAATGGTATCTCATTGTGGTTTTAATTTACATTTCCTTGATGATTAATGATGAGCAACCTTTCACATGCTTATTGGCTAGTAATATATCTTCTCTCCTGAAGTGCCTGTTCAAATCTTTTGTTCCTGTTTAATGGAATTGTCTGTGTTTTTATTTTTGAGGGTGGAGTTCTTATATTCTGAATAAAAGTGTTTTTTTTTGTAAAATATATGTTTTGCAAATATTCTCTCCCCTTCTGTGTCTTGCCTATTCATTTTCTTAATAGTATCTTTTGAAGAGCAAATGTTTTCACTTTTGATGAAGCCTAATTTATTATTCTTTTCTTTTATGGTTATTACTTAGTGTCCTTTTGCCCAAGTTATCTATTGCTGAGTAACAAGCCACCCCAACATTAGTGATTTAAAATAACAGCCATCATTCATTTGGCTCACAAGTCTGCAGTTTGGGTACGGCTCAGCCAGAAGAGCTCTGCTCTGTTCCACGCAGCAGCAGGTGGGGAAGCTGCAGGGCTGGGGGCGACTCTTCGGCGAGGGGCGGGGTTGGAGCCATCTGAACAGTCGCTCACTTCCACGCCCGGCAGTTGAAGCTGGCTGTTGGCCAGAACCTCTGCTGGGTCTGGACGTTAGAATACCTACGTATATGACCCCTCAGGTGGCTTCGGGGCTTCCTCACAGCACAGGGTGAGGTGTCCAAGAGAAGAAGATGCAAGCTAACGAAGTTTCTATAACCCAGCCTGGGAAGTCACATAGGTCACTTCTGCCACATTCTTTTGGTTGAGTCAATCGCAGATTCAAGGGAAGGTGATAAACCCCATCACTTAATGGGAAAAGTGTCAGCGTCACATTTTAAGAAGTCATGTGGGATGAGATATATTGTGGTGGCCATGAATATTAATATATTCTGCCATACCTAAGAAACTTTATCTCCTCCCAAGTTGTTAAGATGTACTGCTAGGTTGGCATAAAGACACTTTTCTAATTATGGCTTAAATATTTCAGTTTATTATTAACCACAAATTAATTCTGGGTAGAGTGTAGATAGAGTAAGATTCATTTTATTTTTCCACATGGATATCTAGTTGTTCCAGCACATTCCACATTGAATTGCTTTGGTGTCTTTGTTGTAAATCAGATGACTGTATAATATGGGCCTAATTCTTGGCTCTCTGTTCTGTTCCATTATCTTTTTTTTTTAAACAAATAAATCAATTTTGTTGGTACATATTAAGAAAACATACAATTCATCCAAAGTGTACCATCAATGGTATTTGGTATAATCACACAGTTGTGCATTCATCACTTCAATCATTATTAGAGCATTTTCATTATTTCAATAACAATAATAAACAAAAAAATAGACAAACAAGAAAATTCTTAACCTCTCAATCTCACTATTTCCCTTGCTGTACATAGCTGCTATTTCTGGCTATCTTTGCACAATATTTATTTATATATTCAGCAGTTTTATTGAGATATATTCACATACCATATGATCTATCCGAAATGTATAATCAAGGCTTTTAGGATAATCACAATGTTGTGCGTTCATCACCACAAAAAATTTTAGAACCACTTCATTACTCTGAAAAGAAAAACTCCACACCCTGTTGCATGCCTTCCCCAGCCCTATATAACCACTAACCTAATTTCATTTTTACAAATTGATTCATATTTACATTTTATATAAATAGAAACATACAATATGTTACACAATATATTTAGTTCATAGTAGTGCAATCATACAGTATTTGTCCTTCTGTGTCTGACTTACTTCAATCAACATAATGTCCTCCAGGTTCCTCCATGTTGTCATATGCTTTACGACTTCATTTCTTCTTACAGCTGCATAATATTCCATCCTGTGAATACACCACAGTTTGTTTATCCATTCATTGGTTGATGGACACCGGGTTGTTTCCAACTTTTAGCAATTGTGAATAATGCCACTATGAACATCGGTGTACAGATGTCTGTTTGTGTCACTGCTTTCAGTTCTTCTAGGTCTATACCCAGTAGTGGAATTGCAGGGTCATGTGGCAAGTCTATATTCAACTTCTTTAGGAACTGCCAAATAGTCCTCCACAGTGGCTGTACCATTCTGCATTCCCACCAACAGTGAATAAGTGTTCCTATCTCTCCACATCATCTCCAACACATGTCGTTCTCTGTCTTTTTAATAGTGGCCATTCTGATAGGTGTGAAATGATATCTCATTGAAGTTTTGATTTGCATTTCCTAATCATTAGTGTGTTGAGCATTTTTTCATGTGTTTTTTTGCTATTTGTATTTCTTCTTTGGACAAATGTCTATTCAAGTCTTTTGCCCATTTTTTAATTGGGTCATTTATCTTTTTATTGTTGAGTTGTAACATCTCTTTTTATATCCTGGATATTAAACCCTAATCGGACATGTGATTTACAAATATTTTCCCCCATTGAGTTGAACATCTTTAAACCCTTTTGGCAAAGTCCTGTGAGGTGCAAAAGTGTTTAATTTTGAGTAATTTATCTATTTTTTTTCATTTGTTGCATGTGCTTTGGGTGTAAGGTCCAAGAAACCACCACCTACCATAAGGTCTTTAAGATGTTTCCCTACATTTTCTTCTAGTAGTTTTATGGTCCTGGCTTTTATATTTAAGTCTTTGATCCATTTTGAGTTGGTTCTTGTATAAGGAGTGAGATGGGTTCCTCTTTTGTTCTTTTGGTTATAGATAGACAGTTCTCCCAACACCATTTGTTAAAGAGACTGCTTTGTCCCATTAACATGGACTTGGTAGGTTTGTCAAAAACAAGTTGGCCATGGAAGCAGATGTGGCTAAAGTGATTGAACTCCAGCCTACCACATGGGAGGTCCCAGGTTCAGTTCCCAGTGCCTCCTAAAGAAGATGAGCAAGTCAGTGAACTAATATGACAAGCAGGCACAGCAAGCTGTTGCAACAAGATGATGCAACAAGGGAAACAAGGAAAACATAATGAGAAACACAAGCAATTAGGCCATATCAGAGGCCCCTGGTTCAGTTCCTGTTGCTTCCTAAAAAGAAGATCAGTACACAACAAACAGGCACAGCAAATGCAAACAATGAGGGGCTGAGAAGAAGTAAATAAACAAAATAAATCCTTTAAAAAACACACACACACAAGTTGGCTGTAGAGGTGAGGGTTTATTTCTGGACTCTCAGTTCTATTCCACTGATTAGTGTGTCTATCTTTATGTCACTACCATGCTGTTTTGAGCACTGTAGCTTTGTAATATGTTTCAAGGTCAGGCAGTGAAATTTCTCCCATGTTGCTCTTTTTTAGAGTGCTTTTGGCTATTTGGTTGCACTTTCCCTTCCAAATGAATTTGGTAATTGCCTTTTATATTTCTGTAAAGTAGGCTGTTGGAATTTTGGTTGGTATTGCATTGAATCTATAAATCAGTTTGGGTAGGATCGACATCTTCATGATATTTAATCTTCCAATCCAAGAACACAGAATATCTTTCCATTTGTTTAGGTCTTCATGATTTCTTTTTTCATTCTTTCATAGTTTTCTCCATATAGGTTCTGTACTTCTTTGGCTAAATCAAATTCTAAGTATTAGAGTCTTTTTGTTGCTATTACAAATGGAATTTTTCCCTGATTTCCTCCTCAGTTGTTCAGTACTAATGTACAAAAACATACTGATTTTTGCATGTTATCTTGTATCCAGCCACTTTGCTGAACTCATTTATTAGTTCAAATAGCTTTGTCATAGACATTTCAAAATTTTCTCAACATAGGATCATGTTATCTGCAAATAGTGAGAGTTTTACTTCCTCTTTTCCTTTTTGGATATCTTTAATATTTTTTTCTTGTCTAACTGCTCTAGCTAGAACTTATAGTACAATGTTGAATAACAAGGCTGACAGTGGGCATCCTTGTCTTGTTTCTGATCTGAGAGGGAAAGCTTTCAAACTTTCCTCATTGAGTATGATGTTGGCTGTGGGTTTTCATATATGCATTTTTGTCATATTGAATCACCAGGAATAAATCCCACTTGGTTGTGATTTATAAATCTTTTGATATGCTGTTGGATTCGATTTGCAACTATTTTGCTGAGAATTTTTGCATCTATGTTCATTAGAGAGATTGGTCTGTAATTTTCTTTTCTTGTAATATCTTTATCTGGCTTTGGTATTAGGGTGAAGTTGGCTTCATAAAATGTGTTGGTTAATTTTCCTTCCTCCTCAAGTTTTTAGGAAGAGTTTAAACAGGATTAGTGTTAATTCTTTTCGAAAAGCTTGGTAGAATTCACCTGTGAAGCCATCTGGTCTTGGATTTTCCTTTGTTGGGAGATTTTTGATGATGAATTCAATCTCTTTAAATGTGATTGGTTTGTTAAGTTCTTGTATTTTTGTAGCATCAGTGTAGGTTGTTTGTGCATTTCTAGGAATTTGTCCATTTCATCTAGGTTGTCTAATTTGTTGGCATACAGTTTTTCCTAATATCATCTTGTGATCATTTTTATTTCTGTGGGGTCAGTCATAAATGCCCCCTTTCATTTCTGATTGTATTTATTTGCATCTTCTCTCTTTTTTTCTTTGCTAGTCTAGCTAGGGGGTTGTCAATTTTATTGATCTCAAAGAACAGCTTCTGGTTTTGTTAGTTTTCTCTATTGTTTTTTTTTGCTCTCAATTTCGTTTATTTCTGCTCTAATCTTTATTATTTCTTTTCTTCTGCTTGCTTTGGGATTGGTTTGCTGTTCTTTTTCTAATTCTTCCAGTTGTTCAGTTAGATCTTTGATTTTAGCTCTTTCTTCTTTTTTAATATAGACATGGACAATAAGTTACCCTTTCAAGACTGCCTTCTCTGTACTCCATAAGTTTTCACATGTTGTGTTCTAGTTTTCATTTGTCTCAATGTATTTATTGATTTCACTTGCAATTTTTTCTTTGGCCCACTGATTATTTAGGCATGTGTTGTTTAGCCTCCACATATTTACAAATTTACCTCTTTCCTGTCTATTATTAACTTCCAGTTTCATTCCATTACGATCTGAGAAAGTGCTTTGTATAATTTTAATCTTTTTATATTTATTGAGAGTTGTGTTGTGCCTTAACATGTGGTCTATCCTGGAGAAAGATCCATGGGGACTTAGAAAAATATAACCCACTGTGTTTGGGTGCAATGTTCTGTATATGTCTGTTAGGTCTAACTCATTTATCATATTGTTCAAGTTCTCTGTTTCCTTGTTGATCTTCTCTTTGTTCTATGTAATCATGTGAATGGTGTGTTGAAGTCTCCAGTGACTGTTGTAGAGATGTCTATTTCTCCCTTCAGTTTTGCCAGAGTTTGTCTCATGTATTTTGGGGCACCCTGGTTAGGTGCATAGATATTTATGACTGTTATGTCTTCCTGGTGGATTGTCCCTTTTATTAATATATAATGGCCTTCTGTATCTCTTGTAACTTTTTTGCATTTAAAGTCTGTTTTGTCTGATATTAGTATAGCTACCCCTGCTCTTTTTCGCTTACTATTTGCATGGAGTATCTTTTTCCAGCCTTTCACTTTCAGCTGGTTTGTATCCCTGGGTCTAAGGTGAGTCTCTTGAAGGCAGCTTATGGATGGCCATTTTTAAAAATATTTTATCCATTCTGTCAACCTATATCTTTTCATTGGG
>PVKH010037046.1:0-11491 GCA_004027955.1 Chaetophractus vellerosus | reverse complement strand
ACCGCCAGCATGCTCAGAACAAGACAAACGCCACCGAACCGTCGTCTTTCTGGGAAGCGTGGTGTGTAACGTAGGGCAGGAGCTCAGAGCCTGAAGTCACATAGACCTGGCTTTGAATCCTAAGACTCAGCTCCTTACACATTGTGGATTTGGGCCGGTGACTTAACCCCTCTGAACCATCGGAATCCTCTTCTGTGAAATGGGCTTAACCCCTCCCTCTCAATGTGGTTTTAAAACCATTGAGCGAGGTAACTTGAAGCAGAAAGCATGCAGCGGGCACTTCCACGCCGGGCCTCCTCCCTACTTCCAGCTTCTCTTTGACCCTTGCCTGGCAAGGTCTGGATGTGTGGCCTTTGAAAGAGGCCAGGAGCCGAGCGGCTGCGACCCTGCCCCCTGGCCCTGCGTGGGTCTCTGAGTGGAATAGCTGAACGTCTGTTCCCCCGCGCTGGCACCACGGGCCCTGCCGTGGTGAGAAGCAGACGTGGCCGGTGGCAATGGCCCTCAGGGCGACCCCTCAGGCCAGGAGTGCTGGAGAAGTATGATTCGTGTTAATTTGGGGGCTCTTTTACGGTAGCTGGAGGAAATGCGGGGGGGATCGTTTGAAACCTATTTATTTAGGCCGTTCAGCAGGTTAGGTGCTGCGGGTCGACTGTGGCTAAGCCCCCACTCCCCCTCACCCCGCTCTTTAAAGAAGGCCCCGCCCCAAGCCCGAAGCCCAGGCCTGATTATTTCCAGAGTTGGAGAGACAACTTAGCAGGCTCTTGTTTCTTGCCGATGTACCTTATTAGTAGCACCTGGCATCATAACCCTCTAATGGGAACCAGCGCTCCCCTCCTGCGTGACCAGTGACAAGTAGCCCTGTCAGCCGGAGCTCGCCCCGCGAGGAAGTCCCTATTAGCTTTATGGTCAGGAGAACTTGTCCTGTTCAGGAAATGAATGTTGCCGCGAAGGTCCGCGGCCCTGACCCTGGCGGCGTAACCTGTGCGGCCGGGCAGACCCCGCGCAGGATGCTTGGGGTTCCAGCCCCTCTCTGGTTCTTGTCATAGGTAAAGTGGGAATCGCTGTGGTATGCTGCAGCCTTGAACTTTTGATTTATTCAGTGAGGGCGACTTAACCTTTTCCATGCCTGGACGGCGGCCTCGTGGCGCAGCAGAGTGTGTCTGTGGCTGGCTGGGTGTGTGGGGCAAGGGGGACGGAGAGACCCCAGCAGACCAGCCACGGTGTCCCTGGGCGGTGGGATTTCAGGGGACGCTTCTTTTCTTTCTTCCTTTAAAAATGTTTGCTGTGGAGCCATTTATACAACATGACAATTCCATCTAGCCACTTTCACGTGTACCATTCAGTGCCATCAATTATTTTCACAGTGTTGAGCCGCCATCGCCAGCCATCCATTACCAAATTTATTTCTTCACTCCAAACAATTAAACAATAATTCCCCTCACCCCCAGACCCCTGGTCACAGGGCTCTATGAATTTATTTACTTTAGGCATTTCATATCAGTGAGATCATACAACAGTTGTCCTTCTGTGCCTGGCTTCTTCCACACAACATGATGTGTTCAAGGTTCGTCCATGTTGTTGCATGTATCAGAACTTCATTCCTTTTTACGGCCGAGTAATATTCCATCATGTGCGCATACCACATTTTGCTTATACATTTATCTGCTAATAGACATGGGTTGCTTACATCCTTTGGCAGTTGTGAATAACGCTGCTGTGAACATCGGTAAGTCCCTGCTTTCAGTTCCTTTGGGGTATATACCTCGAAGTGGGCTTGCTGGATCCTACGGTGATTACGTGTTTAACCTTCTGAGGACCTACCAGACTTCTGCATAGTGATATTTTCCTTCTTTTTGCATGTGCGTAGCTTCTAGATTTTCAGCGTCCAGCCTGCGTCGTTGGCTGCAGAATTGTGTGTAGCAGGAGAGCACTTCTGTCCAGACTATTGAATCTAGAGCTGGACCTGGCTTTGAATTCATCCTCCACCCCCAGGAACTCTGGGACCTATCCACTCTGTGCCCTTACCAGTGAGATGAAATGAATAATATTTACTTTCTGGTGCTGCCATAGTGTTACTAAGTAGGACGATGCACATAAAATATGTAGCACAGTGCCGGGCACGTGGCACGTCCCCACCTTCTGCCTTATGATATTTTAAGGGATGTGTGTGCTTTAAATTTTTCTCATTGTAAAAATAAGTTTTAAAAAATTAAAATGGATGGCATAGCACTTTTTCCCTCCTAACATATGGAGACCGTATTTTTTTTTTCCATCATTGCCCAAAATCTTTAAAGGCAGGGTACTTCAGTTGTATCTTTTTTTTTCCCCCTCTGTGAGAAATGTTTCTAAATGTGATTTTTGCAGAGAACAGCAGTGTTTGACCTCATTCTTGAGGGAAACTTTTGCCTGCCTCTTTTTGAGAAAGATGTTCGTGAGTTGTCTGGCAAATGGATGCCTCACTTTTGCGGCTGCCGCCGCTGCTGCTGTTTAAAGGCCCTGGTGACAAAGGAATGAACTGCACTTTGGGGGGACACTTGCCAGAGTCTGGCCCAGAGAAGATGGGGTGGCGGGGGAAGGGTCGGAGACGACACCTCCTTAGGAACTTTAAAACAAACCTGGCGGTCTGTCGCTGGCATTGAACGGCTGCCATCGTTGGCAGCAGTTCTAGGAAAATTAAAAATAAGTTCTTATTCGTTGTGGGCCTGTGGATAAAGTGAAAGGATAAGAGTAAGTGGTCGGTAAGTCGGGGCAGCTGCACCCTGGCTTATTTCTGATTACACACTCTAAGCAGAGGCAAGTTCTTACCTCCTCTTAGCCTTCTTTTCATCCTCTAGGTGAAAACTGTGCACGTCTTAAATCAGAAGCAGCTCTTGCCCTTCCTACATACAGCAGGTGAAAGCTGCTTGGAAGGCTTTTGTAGAATCGAGATCGGGGATGTTCAGTGCAAAAGTTAGATCGTGACAGTTGTCCCCCAAATGCTCTGCTAAATTAAGGATCCACTAATGTTTGCGAATCTACCTCCCTCCATACGCTCCCCAACCCCCGTGCTCCATTGGCAGAAGGAATAACGATGGTACCTAAAAATGATGCAAAGTCGCTGCTAAATCGAGTGGCTCCAAAAACATTTTTCTTTCCTTGAAGTTCCGCTTGGAAAACCAGGGCTGGACATGTACACGGTGCAGTCAGACCCCATGTGCCTGGCCCCGTTCCTCAATTTCTAATACAATGGTTTTTTTCACCCCCCCCCTTCATAATTATCCACTATTTTACTTTTTGTGTCCTGACAGCTACAAGAGTGGGCTTTGTTTTTTTGAGCTGAGTAGCTGCTAAATATTCCCCAGCAGCCTGATTCAATGGGTGGGGGGAGAATAGGCCAAACCTTGGCATCTCTTGTTGCAAAAGTGAAAAATATTTCTGTTTGCAGTTAATTTTAGTGGCAAGCAGATCATGTTAACTGGATGTAATTGCTTCCAGATATGGCAGAGGGTTTTGTGTGTTGGGATGAAGGGTCTGGTAAGTGCTTACTTCCTGTGTAAATTAGCCTCTTCCATTCAGTCTTTCCTTCTGGGCAGCCCTGGATTCTGTCATTCTGCTCCCAGGCTTCCCCTCCCCAGCCTGCAGCCTGGTGTGAGAAGCAGCCTGCTCTGTCCCTCCGAGTACAATTCTTTTGTCACTTGGAACCACTCACCCCTTGGTTCTTGATGTGTGTTTGCCCTTAAAATAATAAGTAGGGTTTGAAAAGATGCCACCTGGACCCCAGGCTGCTCTCAGCTTCTTTTCCCTGAAAAGGCAGATTCTCAGAGCCCGGGTGTGGATTTAACCTCTGTCACGGGGATTGTGTCTCAGCACCCAGAGCTCCTGGTCTTCCATGGATTTTGTTTTCCTCCCACCCTCTGACCCCACTCCCACTTTGGGAGAATTCCCTCTTTTCCCTCTCAGTCAGTCCTCAACCTCCCAAATCTAAACAAAGGGCAGTCCAATAAGGCTCAAGTCCCGGGAATACAAATGGCTGTTGTGTGGAGGAGAAGCCTGTGGTCCCCAAAACCATTGTACTAGTTGGACACAAAGCCCTACAGACACACCTGTGAAAACGGGAAGGGAGCGTTCTCTCAGAGAGCCCTCTCCCAGCGCCTGCAGGTTCCCGGGGCTGACCTGAGGAGAGGTATTGAGAGTCCTGTTCCCCTAAATTCCTCCTTTGTCCTGTGGGTAGCCCCGCACTCTCAGTGCTATTTGCATAAGAGGTGGCTCTTTATCTTCCTATATCAGCTCCACTGATAACCCCTGTGGTCTGTTTAACAGTCTACGAGGAGCAGATTACTTGATAAATGCCAGTTTTTCCAATATGCAAAGATAAACTGTTGGGGTCAGGGTGAGGGTTGGTGTGTTAGGAAGGAGGGGCCTGGTGGGGGGACAGGACCCTCTTTCAGATCGGTGTGGAGATGTGTGAAGCACCTGACGGGAGAAAGCAGGTAGCTTGTAAAATCCAGCAGCTACGTTTATCACAGTTCCATCAGCTTCCTGCCCTCACCTACTTTTCTGTTCCTTCATGTGGACATGCTAAAGTCTCGGGGAACTTTGAGTGGGTCGCTGGGCCTGTGTTGGTGTGGGGGGAAAGGGGTGTAGGTAGTTTTGGTGTCATTGTTCCATCTTTTTCTCCCCCCCCCCCCCACACACACAAGCTGATGGCTGGTGAGTACTTTGTGCTTACTGCAAATATGTAAATCTGAACTCGTAACTAGGTGGGCTCTTTTTCTATCTGCCTTGAATCTGCTTCTTCAAGCAGAGTGTTGGGTTCTGGAAGGGGCTAGGTGCAAAGAAAACTTCTGACCCCGTCACCTGGTCAATAAGCTGTCTTAGAATCAAACAGAAGAATTTGGACTGGCTGCTAAAGTTAGGAACCCAGCTGATAGCTTTGTTTTGATGTCCTTGTAATGTTTGCAGATCCTGGAGGGTGCCATTTAGAGGTCTCTACTGGGGACAGACTTACCGGGAAGTTGAAACAGAGCCAGCACAAAGTCCACGAGATGCTGAAGATAGGGAAATAAAGTCCAGGAATTGGGGTGGGAGGTTGGGGGAGGGGCCCTCACTCAAGGAAGAGAATTGCTGGGAGGAGGTCGGTGGAGGTGGTGTTTTCTAGGGACATTGTAGGTGATGGGAAGAAACAGGCCTTAGGATGAGGCATACTGGGGGAAAATCCAGGCTCCAGCATTTACTAACTGTAAAGCCTGGGCAAGCTGCTTAGAGTCTGAGCCTTCGTTTGCTTGTCCTGTACAAAACGAGCTAGCACCTCGTAGGTGGTTATGAGGATAAACTACGTATGAAGCACATAGCACAGTGAATGTACCGGCTCAATGGGGACTTTTGAGCTGTAGAGCTAGGCCCTTAGAAGCTGGATATTTTGGCCCAAGGAGTAACTGTGAAAGGAGCCAGGGAACATTTTTGTGTCGGGCACTGCTGAATTGATGATGGTACCAAGCCTGTGCCGGCAGCCAGGAGGCGAAACGATAGGCGAATACCGTTAAGTGCCTTGTGAATGTAAAGGTCTCCATGCGTGAAGTGCCCCTGACATATTCAAGGAGCCCACGTGTCTAATAAATGATCGCTCAATCCTGGGAGGCAGCCACGGCCCCAGACCCTCTTGGAATTCTTATTTTGGAATCCTTTGCAAAGTCTCTGCAACATTCTTTTTGCCTTGCTCTTGGACAGGATGGATTTGACTTTTGGAAATGGCCATAATAATTCAGTGACAAATCTGGTAAAGGTAATGAGTGATAAGCACCATTCGGTGACTGTTTCTGACTCCGAAGGAAGATTCTGGAAAGAATGTGTAGAGACGGCTGGCCAGCTCTGGAGTGAATGTTGGCCTCACTGCTTCTGGGGGGATTGTAGCCCATAGTGGGAGGTGGGCAGGGCCAAGGGGCTGGTGAGTTCCAGCTGCTGCAGCTGGATTCCCAGTGAGGAGGGAGCTGCTGCCATCGCTTGCCTGGGCCTGGGGCAGACTGTCTGCA
Organism: Chaetophractus vellerosus; assembly: GCA_004027955.1. Classification (NCBI taxonomy): domain Eukaryota; kingdom Metazoa; phylum Chordata; class Mammalia; order Cingulata; family Chlamyphoridae; genus Chaetophractus; species Chaetophractus vellerosus. The sequence continues at coordinate 5,483 of PVKH010037046.1, read as the reverse complement.
TTTGAGGTTTGGCCTCCTGTGAGTTTGGGCTCCCAAGAGGCACTTCTTTGGCTAACAAAACCTTGGACCATCACCAGTTGAAGTTGCTTTCGGATCAGAATGAGTGGACTGAGTTTGACCCAAGAGGCCTGGGGAGCACGGTGGCCTGAGTTTGCCTCCGGACTCCACCTCTCCGGGAGGACTCTAGAAGGTTAAAGAAGCTGATGTGTTAAAATCCTGGCCTTGGGCCTGGCACATCCTCAGGGCGTATTAGTCCCCTTTCATAATGACAGGACTTGCCCTCAGCACCCGGATAATAAGGAATATTTGCCTGCATTCACCGGAGAATTGCTGTTGGCCCTGGCTCTTTTGTGACCTGGCTGGGCAGGGGCTCTTTTTCAGTCTCTCTCCCTCTCTGCATTATTTATAGTAAACCATATTAGAACAGAGTGTTAAAGAGGAAGGGTGAGTCATCCCCATTGAAGCCATTGATGACATAAATAAAAGCAAAATGCTTACTATGTGTTTTACACAGTATTTAAGGCCAGGTTGTGCTAATTTGAACGCTCCCAAACTGGATCTGTGAAAGTATACATATGTGGGAAAAAATTCAGGTTTAACTAGAAGGGAGTTATTTATTGAGAGTCCGTTTCACTGTCTGCTTCCCCCTTTTATTTGCTTCAGATGGATACTCAGGTCCTGCTTGTCATGCTTCCTAACGAGAGGGGCTGGCTTTGTCACTGGCTAGGGCTTATTTATTTACTTCTGGAGGATTAAGGAACAGCACAGAGGAGATATCTAAGTGCCCCATCAAGGAAGGTGCTCAGAGCTCTCCACCTGCCTCATGGCCGTGGGTTCTCAAGGTGACCAGGAATCATAGGCTGCCAGAGCTGGGAGGGCCCTGAGAATCATTTGTGTCAACAGGCTCACTTTAAAAGGACATGGAGGCCCAGAGAGGTTCTGATTTGCCCAAGGTCACACAGCCAGCTAGTGCAAAACCAGGACTACGGCCCATTTCTCACATCCCTGGCCTCCTCTAGTTCCTCCTTCATGAACTTGCCTGTGTCTGTGCCGGTCTGGTGCTCAGTCCTGCCGAGGAGGAGGCACGCGGAGAATCTGACACGAGAGCAGTTTAAATCTTACTGTGAGGGTGGAGGGAGGGTTTCGGCCGCTGGCCCTTGGGGTGCTCATCAACCTCTCTGTTGCTCAGCCCGAGTAGACCAGTATGCATCGAGTCCTTTAGATTTATGGGCGATGTTAGGGCTTTTGAGGTAGAAAGATTAATAAGACGTGAGTCTTGCCCTTAAGGAGCTTAGAATTTGAACAGAGGAGTTAAAATACTTAAAATGTGTGTAGAGAGTAGAAAATGAAACGATTACGGTAGATAAAAAAGCATAAAAAGGATTCAGAGAGAAAATGCCTGGAGGGATTCATTTTTAATAAAAAAATTTTTTGTTGAACACTTACTGTATGCCAGGCACTGGGTGAGCAGCACAAATACAGCCTCTGTCCTCCTGTTACTTCCAAGATGTTAACCTAGCAGCCCTGCAAATAGCTATGTAATTGCCACTGTCTTAAGTGCTAGGGTCTTGGACAGAGTAGCATTTGAGCTCGATATAAGAGGGATAAGTAGGATTTGAGCTAATATACTTAACACACCTTGCAGAGGGCCAGGGACAGTGTAGTTGCTCAATAAATGTAACTGTTGTTTGTTTTTGAACTTTACTCTGGGGGCAGTTGGGAGCCCTGGAAAGCTTTTGAGAAGGAGAGTAGTGGCGTCATTGGAACTCGCCTCGCTGATATTATACCCACTAAGCCTGTTTCTCAGGCCCCCTGCCCCCTTTCAGTCAGTCCGAAATGGAGCTTAGAGGGTGGTCATCGGCCTCTAAGGTGACCCCTAAGGAGAGAGGTCTTGTGCCTGGCACTCCAGCAAGATTTGATAAAATGATGTGAAATGGACTTGCCGCCTCTTAACAGCACACAGAGGGCCTGGTGGGGGATGGGGTGGGGGGGCTTCAGCCGTCGGGATCAAAGGAAGTGACACTGTGAAGTTGCTCAGCGGACTGTTACCTGTCTCTCTGCCTCTCTTTTAATAGAAACCCGAGCGTCTGAATTCAGGCTAACCGTCCCGGGCTCCCCTGTCGCCTCCCCGATAGCAAGCGCAGAGACGGCTATCTCCCGCGGGCCAGTCCCGGCTGTGGTTGTAGCGCTGCGCAATGCCTGCAAACCGACAGTGGCCCCGGGAGGGAGATAAGGGGCCTGACGTTGCGTAAGGAGGGCCATGGTCTGTTTGCCCGAGTGGCTCCTGGCCCCTGGGTAACTGCTAACCTCAACGGAGGAGGGGGCCCTTGCCTGGAAACGCCGTTCCAGGGCCCCTCGCTGGTTCCACTGAAGCCTTTTTGTGGTTGGATAAAGGAAGCTCATGTAGGCCGCCCACAGCGCCGACACGGGCTTGGGCTACGGGTGTTTGGTTGTTTTGTTTTTCTCTCTTCTTTAAAAAAGAGAAGCTGAAAGGGGGACAGACTTGCTTGGCATCTACCACTCTTAGCCCAAAACAAAATGAAACAAGCAATTCCTAAATGTAAGTTAAAATGCAAAAGGCAGTAAAGGCATCCTCCTTCCCCGCCTGAAACCCACTGGTCACCAGAGAGCAGCTTTAAGAAATTAATTTTGGGGACTCTGGGTGTTGGCCAGAAGCCCCCGTCTTGTAACCTCAGGTGGTCTGGTTCCAGCAAGCAGTGGTAGAAAATACGTTGTTTGCCTTCTTCCTTCTGTCTTCTCCAGCCGCCCACTACTCTACAGGTTCGATATGCGAGATTCCAGCACCTGGCTTCTCCTGGTGTCCTCTTCTCCTGTGGTGGAGATGTGGCTGGAGGGGACTTTTGTGGCCAGCCCCCGTCCTGAGACTCTGCTGTACTTACTCTGTGCCTCCCAGCTTCTCCTTGGATCCCTTTGGAGAGGGATGATGCCCTTTTGTGAGCAGTGGTTCCGTTTCCAGTAATTCTGCTCTGTAGGGCCAGAGACTCTGGGCCACGGCCCTTCAGCTATTTGTAAGTTTGCTAAGTAGCATCCCTATTTAGGAAGCGTGGCCTCCATTCTCTCAGTGTATTCCCCTGCACCCTGATTTTATTTTCTCTCTCAATCCTCATAACCTTCATATAGATATATCCAGGTTTGTAAATTTTTTACTGATTTTTTTTTAAAAAACTTTTTTATTTTGAAATAATTTCAAACTTACAGGATAGTTGCAAAAATAATACAAAACTCATACAGATAATTCCAGTGATACCCCCACCCAGATAGCCAGATCCACCAACTTTTAACATTTTGTACATTCTCGCCATATCATTTTATCCATCCATCCATCCATCCATCCATTTCCTAAACATTTGAGGTTAGGTTGTATACATCATGCTCCTTGAATACTAAATACTTCCATGTATATCTCCTAAGAACAAGGATATTCACTTATGGACCCACAGGCATGCCTTGGAGATATTGCCGATTCGGTGCCAGGCCTCCGCAATAAAGCAAATACTGCGGTAGAGCAAGTCACGCAAATTTTTTGGTTTTCCAGCGCATATAAAAGTTATGCTTACACTCTGCTGTAGTCTGTTCAGTGTGCAATAGCATTATGTCTAAAAAACAATGTACATACCTTAATTCAAAGCACTTTATTGTGAAAAAATGCTAGCCATCATCTGAGCCTACAGAGACTTGTAATCTTTTTGCTGGTGGAGGGTCTTGCCTTGATGTTGACAGCTGATCAGGGTGGTGGGTGCTGAAAGTTGGGGCTGGCTGTGGCGATTTCTTAAAATAAGACAGCAGTGAGGTCTGTTGCATCGACTGACTCTTCCATTCACTTGAACACTTAGAGACCACGGTGGGGTTCTGAGTTGGCCTAATTTCAATATTGTTGTGACTCAGGGACTAGGGAGGCCCAAGGAGAGGGAGAGAGACAGGGGAATGGTTGGTCCGTGGGGCAGTCACACACAACATTTATCGATAAAGTTCATTTACTTATCATAAATAAATAAATAAATAAATCATTTATTATTTATCGATAAAGTCTTATATGAGTGTGGTTCGCGGTGCCCCAAAAAAATTACAATAGATCAAAGATCACTGATCACAGATCACCACAACAGATAGAATCATAATGAAAAAGTTTGAAATATTGTGAGATTTACCAAAGTGTGACACAGAGATACGAAGTGAGCACACGCTGTTGGAAAAATGGCGCCGATAGAATCTCTCCATGCATGACTGCCGCAAACCTTCAATTTGTAAAAAATGCAGCATCAGTGAAGTTCAGTAAATTGAAGGGCAGTGAAATGAGGTATGCTGTTCAGTTATCAAGTTCAAGAAATGTAACATTGACGTAAAGCTTGCAGTCTGTATTTCAATTTTATCATATGTCCCAATAATGTCCTATTGTGCATTTTCTCCTCCATTATTAGAACCAGCCCAGGATCGTATGTTGCATTTAATTGTCACTGTCTCTTTAGTCCATATATTTTTTTCAAAGGATGGGTCTTTTTTTAAATTTTATAGTTTATTTATTTATTTATTTATTTATTTATTTTTACCGGGAGGTCCCGGGGATTGAACACAGGACCAGTTTGGAGGAAAACGACTAGTTTCACCTCCATTGTTTTAAGAAGTTATACTTCTATTAATATGTCTTCTGCGTGTCTCCCTTCTGCTGTTTATGTTGTATGCGCTTAGCTTATTTTCTTTGTTCTTTCTGTCTGATCGTTCCCAGAGACCGTGGTGATTTTTGTGTATGTGTGGGGTGGTGACGAGAATCGGGAGTTGGTGGGAGATAACCTCTCTTTTAATATTAGCTTGAATGGATGGTCATTTCCAGGCCTGGAGGTTGCTCCATTCCCACTGCAGGGGTCCGGCTCAGGGATGGTCAGGGGAGGGAAGGTGGTAATTTAAAAGGTTCGGAGGCAGTGGCTTATATTGATTTTTAGCTTATCTGACCCTTTAGCTAGAGGCTGCTCTTTCCTCAAAGTGTCTAACTATCTGTAACTTAAAGCAACAGAGAAATGTATATCATCCTTTTTCTTGCATTAATTAGAGCTGAGAAATTCATTATTTGGAGGGATAAGAGCTCCTGAGGAGGGAGGCTTTTGAACTAATTTAGAGTCCTGTTACTGGGTGGTGGGATTCTAGGTGGCCTATGGTGGGGTTGATGGGAGGTGGTGAGAAGGAAAGGGTGCCAGGCTCAGGCAGGCGAGGCCGGGAGGGAGCTCCCGAGTGCGTCACCCAAGAGCCCAGTGCAGCCAAGCCAGAGTCAGATGACCTTCTCCAAGGGGGCCCGAGTTAGCAATCCTGGGGCCAGACGCACTGCCCTGGGTCGTCTGGGAACACAGCTTTCCAGGTTTAAAATACAGGAACATGGGCTGGTTAACCGAGGGTTAAATCCTGCATCCCTCTTAGTCATAAAGCTAGGTGCAAATCCTCCTACCACCGAGCCATGTGCTTTCCTGCCTTAG
>PVKH010037045.1:0-11516 GCA_004027955.1 Chaetophractus vellerosus | reverse complement strand
CCATGGGCAGGGCAAAAGCCGCCATGGGCAGGGCAAAGCTGTCACAGACAGGGCAAAGCCGCCACGGGCAGGGCGAGCTGCCTGTAAATGGTGCAAAGCTGCCTGCAAATGGAGCAAAAGCCGCCCGGGAACGGAAGCAGAGCCGCCCACAAGCAGGGCAAGCCACCTGCGCAGTGAGCTGACTCGGCATGTCGCCGCAGCTGGGGGAGACAAAGCAGACATAGAAGAACACAAAAAATGAACACACAGCAAGTGCAAGCAGAAAGGGGAGGGATATGTAACAAAACAAAACAAAAAAACCAATGATGCCCGGGCCAAGTTATTTTTTCCTAGAGTATTATATTCTTGGAAAAGTGAATGAGAAGACAACCCATAAATGACTAGTTGAAATGTTGCCAAACTACTTTAATGCACAGAAAGAAGCTTCATTGCACAGCAGTGAAAACTATATATTGCAAAAACTTATTCTACATGAACAAAATTAATCTCAGAATTACTGAAGGTTCAATCTAAAATGGCATTGCAACATATCAATTGCTGGGGAAGTGATGGACACACTCAAAGGCCAAGCAGCCCTACCTAGCTGCTTGCCAGAATGGGAACTCTCTACAAAGTTTGATACAAGGTTTTTGCTCAATGGCTGGGCCCACTCCCCCTAGAGTGTATAAAAACCCAATCCCAGGGCAGTACAGGGTCCCCCAATCTCTAAAGAGCTGCCATGCACCGACCCTGACCTGAGCAGTTGGCCTCCCTACAGGACCAGCCACAATGAGACCTCTTCTCCTGCCTGTTTTGAACCCTTTGTCCAGTATAAATAATAAAGTGGTCATTTGTTGAGAATCTCTGTTGTGCCTGAGCTTGTGTTCCCATGACATACCGTACAACAACTCACTCCACATCAACACTAGGCAGTAATATGTGGTCTAACTTCCCATCAGTTATTTCTTTACACTGTTTTTACTATGCCACCTCTAAACAGAATTTTTTTAAAAAGTAATTTGCATTTAAGATTAGTTAACCAAAAGGATATCTATTTGGATAGATTGATTTGCCTATTTTTTGTTTGTTTGTTTGTTTGGTTGGTTTGTCTATTTGACAAACACAGAATTCCAAGTTTACTTTCCTTTTATCTGGAAGCAAATAACTCTACATTGTAAACCCCTTTATTAGAAAAACATATAATATCTTCTCATATTCAATTTTTAACTTAATCACAGATAATTTCTTTATATATATTGCAGATGAAAAAATAAACTTCATTAATCTACCTAGGATAAACAATTGTGGACAAAGCCATTACCTACATGACACAAAAATTCAGGTAATTTGTTTAATTTAGTAAGGGAATCAGAAAAATTGATAGCAATCAAGTAGAGCCTCTACTTAGTAGACTAGGTTGTATTAGTTTAGAAATATAAAAAAGAAAAATAGCAAAAATAAATAATATCAGAACTGTCAGAAACTGAAGACCATCAAGCCATGATTTTATACTAAGAATGGACGAAATATAATGTAGTGGATTTTCCTTTGATATGTAACATAATCATACAAATTCAAGGAACAGTGTTAATTCCTGATCTTCCACTTAGTGTTCTATTGAAGAACTTTCTTACCTGCAAACTTGAAACTTTTGTTTTGCAAAACATTCAAAGGCAGTTGAACATTACAGTCATGCTGTCAGACATATATCTAATTATATTTTTCTATGATCAGAAACTAAAGAGGTTTTCACTGTGAATTAAAGTATTCAAACATGTAACAAAAGCATTTTCGCTGACTACTAAGGATAGATTTCTTCACTTGTCCTTGACTACAAGAATATATAAATGTGTGTGTGTATATATATAGAGAGAAAGATACATACGCAAAGCTGAGCATAGGAAAATTTCTGCTATTTGCATAATTAATCATAAGTAGAATGACTCTTGGAGTACAAAACAAGGTCGTAAAAAAGATACATAGAAAGCTAATATCAGCCAACATGTTCTAAAACTAGGCCAGAGAAGAAGAAAGATTACTTCTAGCTAAATAGGGGCAAATTAAAATTTAAGGGGTTTAATATCTTTATTTGCACTTCAATCATACCATCTTCAAAGTGATTATAATCCACATACTATTTCTTACAAATTCAAGTAATTAAATGTACCTAGGTTTTCAACAGGTATATTAAAATATGTACAAAAGTATTCAGCTATTTAAATTTAATACTATTTTTATGTAATTAATTTGTAACTACCTATAAATATGGAAGCACATTTCAATGGACATCTTTTTTTCTTAATGTAGAATATAAGCAGGAACATTTTGAACAACATAGATGGCTCTGGTAACCCAAAAGCAATTTTCTAAAAAAGCAGCTAAGTAAAGCTGTTTTGGGGTCCATAACACCAAAAGATTCTGTCATTTAAAGATATTTTAATGTAAACATAATTATGCAAACATAAAAAGTCAATCTATTTAAATCAAGTTGTTAAGCATGGTCCTTACTGCAAAATCCTCCCTCCACTGGTGGGCTGCTTGAACTTTCTCCGCTTCCCCAGCCAGACGCTGAAAAAGAAACAATAAATCTTAGAATTCAAATGACCACATGAACATGTAATTGTTAAATAAATGGCTTAGTTTTTCTAATAAATTAGGGGGACTTAAACAAAAGAGATTATTTATGATTCATAAATTCTGAATCATTTAGTAATCTAACCTACTAAATTTGATGTATTTGTGTACAGTAATGTAAAAACATACTATTTGTAGTGGCTGATGATGTATGTACCCCAGAATGACATGTTATTAAATTTAATACATTCAATTGGATGTAAACCAATTAGGTAGGAACTCTTGACGAGGCTACTTCAGTTAAGGTGTGGCCCACCTCATTCAGGATGGGACTTAGTCCTATTGGAGAAATTTATAAACAGAAAGAGCGAAAGCCATGGAAGCAAGAAGTTGAAAGCAATGAAACCCAGAAGAGAGGGGTTAGAGCAGCAGACACAACACGTGCCTTGCCATGTGGCAGAGGAGCCAAGATCAATGGCAACTGGTCTTAAGAAAGAAAACATCATCTTGGTGATGCCTTGATTTGGAAAGTTTTTCATTCTAAATTGTAGGGTAATAAATTCTGATTGTTTATGCCAAACTGTTTCATGGTATATGCTTTAAGTAGACTATGAAACCAAAACAGATTTGGGTACTTGAAGTGTGGGGTGCTGCTATTCCAAATATCAAAAGTGGGAAGGCTTTGGAATTGAGTAACGAGTAGAGACTGGAAGAATTGTGAGCTACTTGATAGGAAAGGCCTAGTACTTCCAATGAGGCCTAGACAGAAACGATCAGGCATCACTGGAAACTGGAAGAAAGACAATCCTTGTTTTAAGTGGCAGAGAACTTGGCAAAATTGAGGTCTGGTGTCAGAGGGAAGGCAGAATTTGAGAGCCATGAGCTTAGATATCTAGCTGAGGATATTTCCAAACTACATGTAGAAAGTGCGGCATGGTTTCTCCCTGCAGCTTATAGTAAAATGAGAGAGGATAGGGATAAGCTCAGAACTGAAATCCTGGGCACAAAGAAACCAGAAATTGTTGGGTTTGGAAAATTCTGAGTTTCTAGAAAGAGAGCCCCAGAGAATAGTGCTCCATGTGAGGGTTTAACTGAATACGGAACCAGTCAGCCATTTCAGTGCAAGTCAGGTTTGAAGATGCGGTTATCTAGGAAGGATCTGTGGAAAGTCCTACTGTGTGATGATCTGGATCCCATGAATGCATACTACATGTAAAACCTCAACAAGTTTTGTGAGATCTGAATGTAAGGAACCCCTGCCTAGCCTTTAACCATGAGCCAATGAATTTCCACTGTTTAAGCCATTCCATTGCATGGTATTTGCTTTATCAAACAGGAAACTACATCCTCCTTGCTGAAGTGCTTTCTAGCTGTTCCTTCAGAGATAGTCTGTGAGTAGTAAACTATCGCAGGATTTTGCACATATGAAAATGGATTTATTTCACTGTAACTCTTACATGATAAAATAGTTTGGTGGAGAACTCTAGGCAGAACTTTCAAATGTGAAAATACTGTGCCAGGAAAAAGTAAACAAAAGAAAAAAAAAGAAAACTAAGCAGAGCAAAACCAAAACTGTACACATTTGAGAAATAATGCATCATAATACTTTTCAAAACTCAAAATTCAGTATGAAAACACAGCCAAAAAAGTGAATAAAATAGCAAATGGAATAAAGCAGTTTCTTTATTGGAAATCTTTACTATGATAAGATGAAGAAAAAGAAGACAGGGTGATAAAATAAACATGATGGCATATTGTTGACAAAATTCAGAATATAAGCATTGCCTAAATTTTAATGGCGCAGTAGTAAACTACTAACTATTCACATGTATGACAAGGATTGTAAACTTAAGAATCTTGTGACATCATACAAAATACTGGATGCAATGTAAATAAATTACAGAACTTTGTAGATGAAGAAATATTGGAACTCTAAAATGTCAACACATTTTGGAATTGGAGATTAGATTTTTAATTGTCAAACTCATGTGGAGGATGCTGCTCACACAAAGCAAACTGGTAGACATTCTCTCCCAAGGACATGCACAGTTTTCAGGCACCAGCTATTAACTACACCATGCTCTTTCCTAGCCCAGGGAGTATGGTAATATGATTGAATAAACTTAACTGACCTAACCCAGAATCACATGGCTTATGGTAAGAACATAATTCATGTTTAATTATACATTGAAGATAATAATTACAGTTAACAATTTTTAGAGAAAAATCAAAGAGGGATGGACAATGGCAACAAAGTAAAAGACAATATTCCTGAAGGAAAGAGAGTCCAAAACCACATCATATGTAATATATATGTTTAACACTGGTTTTATGAAGCAAATGCCATGTACTTCAAGATTTAGAAATAATGTTAGAAACCAAAATATGACATTATGTGTAGGGAGCTTGTATTGTAAAATGGTGGTGTGAAGCTCAAAGTTACTAAATTTTATACTCCCAGCTTAGAAATCTATAAATACATAATTTCAGGACAAAAACACCGCTATTATCTTCTTTGTTCATGAAGAAATTAAGGAAATATTTTTTTCTACCTACTAGATTTCATGATAAAGGAAAATATTACACTTTACATACTGAGTCTGACTATCTTGGGACTAGTACCAACAGATGCTCTTCCTGTGTCAAAAAAACAGATGTTTCATTACTTACAGAAAATTGACATGTCTTTTGGACACTTCAAGTTCCTAGCTAACTTCTGCACTGGTCAAGTGATATGTGTGTGTGTGTGTGTGTGTGTGTGTGTGTGTGTTTTAAGCCAATACTCTAACATCAAATGCTACAGGAAAATTATGTTAAAACTGGTAATAGTCTTACCTAACAAAATGTGAATATTCATTCAATGGAGCATTCCTGTTTCCATAGTTTTCTATATAAGAAAATCCTGTAACAATAACTTATTTCAGGGAAAGAATTAGTTTCTCTCATTTAATTTTTGCTCAATAAAATACAGGATGAAACATTAAAACAAGACTGAGCTCCAGACAGAAACAAGGAGCCCAGTTTAGCATAAACACCTATGAGAGAAATTTGAAGTTTAGTTCTGTTCATATGAAAACAAGCAAGAAAGATTCATTAATTGTCTTTAATATAAATGGGATAGCACATGTGTTTGTGATCCTTTAGGTATGGTAAGTGTATATGCAATGTCATAGACGGACAACAACAAATCATTATCTACCTATTGATATTAGTATTTAAAATAGGAACTCATTTTGAAGTGCAACTTTAACAAAATGGACTTGAACCTATGTCTTCTGATTCCAAAGCTCATGCTCATTCCACAAGACCATCCTTTAGGTCTCCCACAAAACCCATCACAATTATTAACATCACTAGGCATACAGAGAGTATATGAAGGTATGTAGTATCATAACTAAAGCACTAGCAGAGATATACTCCAGGTTAAGGAGAAATTTCCCAGAAATTTTTTAGCAATTGCTAAAGACTAAAGGCAAAAACAGAACCAAAAAGTCTTTTAAATGCCAGTATGCAGATTTTCTTTACAAAAGTCTTGCTCTCAGATTCTTAAAGAATATTGCTAAAAGCTTTTGATATGCAGTGGTCTATAGGGGGAAAAAGAGAGAGAGAGAGAGAGAGAGAGAGAGAGAGAGAGAGAGAGAGAGAGAGAGGGAGAGAGAGAGAACAAGAAAGAGAATGAGAGGGGCTTTATCAGATCAGAGAAAGATCAGCTCCCTTGATCGCCTATTCATTTTTAACCTTCACTTTTTGTCATATCTTTATCTCTTCCACTGGCATCGAATTTTATTAGGTGATATGAAAGTCTAAGAAAAACAAGTATAATTATATAGAATATAAAGAAGTAATTCTATCGTTCTTCTTCATATAGTTTATCTTGAAAATAGACTACTTTCTAAACCTGTAAATAGTTTACTTCTTAAACTATAAATTCATTGTTGGTAAAACATAGAAGAAGTTTTCTGAAATATTTAATTATAAGGAATTTTCTTTTGGTAAAGTTGAAAGGAAACCTTCAGGGATCGTAAGACAGTTCAGTTAGCTTCCAATAATGTTCATACTCACCTTAAATATCAAGAATTGACTTAGAGATGATAATCAAAGAAACATGACTGAATTCCAAAATAATTGCTTTACCTTATGTATGTCAAGATGTTTTTTTAATAAGAAGTAATAGATATCAAAAACAGACTTAGCCAAGTAAAACATGCATGTGAAATATGACTAATGCTCAAACAACTAATACCCAAAAAGGATTAGCAATTTATTGTATTATGCCTGTGTTGACAAGTTTATTATCACTCTAATGAGTTTTGCCTATCTTCATCAAAGAGTCTTAACATATCAAAAGAATCCGTATAATCATTTGTATGATTTAACAATGCCTATTAAAAATAGCCAACTCAGGTGAATGAACACATTTCTATGGTCTGAAGAAAAGTATACAGGTATAATCAATTAATTTGGATCTATAATGTAATTAGTACATACTTTCAAATCAGACAGGTCTGGTTTCCAAATCTAGCTCTGCTATTCACTAACCATGGGATTTTAGACAATGAAATTCTGTTTCATGTTTGATATGCCAAATATTTAGTCCATTATAGACTCAATAAAGTTCTGTTTCCACCCCATTTTCTTCTTAGATGTCACATTTGAGATGCAAATATAACTTCTTACAATAGTCTGAGTTATACATATGAGCACTGACAACGATTTCAACATGTAAATATGTGAGTGAAATGAGCGAAAACACCTTAGTGGCCCTACATTTTAACTGTATTTTGCCCAGTGGTAAAGCTCATGTCTATAGAACCACAAGGTAGGTCAGAAGCATATACAAACCAAGAAGTATAACAGTTTAATAGAATTCTAAAAATGACTTCAGTTTCATTTATTTATTTATTTATCTATTTATTTATTTATTTATTTTTATCATGAGTGGGATGAGAAAAGAGAACAGATCATTACTTTCTGCTTTCTCACTTTATTTCCTGAAATTAAATATAAAATAATGTATACTTACCTATTTCTTGAAAATAAATATATATATATAGTGAGGTATTTGAACATGTGTGACATTTCTTATGCTGCTGAGAAGTCTTGAAATCTCAATAGGCAAGGCAACACCACACAAATACCTCTTAGAATATTTAGTATAATATATCATCAAAACATAAAAATGTCCTTCTGTATCCAATAAGCTTAACCAAATAATATGAAAAAATTCAGTTTATTTAAATTAATATAAATGCATTTGCCCAGCAGAATTCTCCCAAAGCCTTCTAGCAACTTGTAATACTCTAGTGAACAATAATTTTACTATAAAAGTTTAATGTGTGGAGAAATTGATCTATATTTTTTAATCACACCTGCTATACTTACATCTTGTTTAAAATGTTTTTATAAGGAAACATTACTGGTCCTTTGAAATACCCTATTGGTTAAAGAAGCCAGCCTAGAAACAGGGATTTGAGGTGAAAAAGTTACAAAATTTGAAGAGACTAACCAGGATGTGTTAACTCTGACAACCATGTTAACTAGCTAAATACATACAGCCTGGGAGGAAAAGTATCCCTAAAAAAAGAAGTATAGTGTCTGTTCTCTTTTATTCAAGAAGTATTTACTAATAACTTACTTTGCACAAGGGTTAAGATAATAAAAATACACAGCACACAGTACTGCTCATGAGAATTGAAAATACCTCAAAATTAATGAAAAGCAACAGTTCTAAAAGGAGTGAGTGTTGTTGCAATCAAATGACAAATTTATTTTAGCCACAGCCCTTTTTATTTATTTAGCTTTTTGGGGGAGGGGATTAAAAATACTGAAAAGCATGGGAAAAAATAGTGATGAACCCACCACTTCGAATTTACTTTACCTTTTTTTCCTCTATTTTTAAATAACTTTTTATGTAAGAAATAAAATACTGCAAATAACTTTGAGGTTTACTTTATTCACCATCCCTTGACCAAGTTCTCTACCGAGAGCAATCACATCAATGAATTGATCTGTATCCTTTGGCATTGTTTTGCATACATTTAAATACATGTATAGAGAGATTATCTGATATATATATTTTATTAACCCTTCTAATAGGTTGCATGCAGATCCAATGTCAAAGAGAAACTTCACCAGCTTCATGGTGGGAATGACCTAAGTATAATCCCATCACTCTAGTAAGTGATGGTTTAGATTGGGCAAGAGAATAATTAAGGCCAGTGAGGTGTAAGGGAAGGTCTGCTTGGGGCATTTGGGAAAAGTTCTTCCTTCCTCTTCTAAATGTGCTTCCAGAAACAGCCATCTCTCTCTTCCTCTAGACATTTTCATGTGTGGACCTGATGCCTGAAAGTGCTGCAGCTATTTTGATGCCATCTGAGAATAAAAATAATGCCTAGAGCATAGCAGAGTCCTCAGGGAAACACCAAAACATTATGTATCTATTAAATATTTATCATCAGAACATAGGACAAGCCTTATTTGTAAAAACAGTCCTGCCATTCCTTCTCTCCATCAAGAGATCATTTTTTCTTCTTAGACATTACTCATGCAATTTGAAAGATTCTAAGTCATCACTTGGGCAAGGCATCTTAACCAAAGGCATGTTGATGCCCTTTCACTATAGTGCTATTGAGTTAGTAAGCTCACTCTTACAAAGATGACTAAATGCTGTTTTTATGTTTTACTTACACTTGCCTAAAATATGCTTTTACAGACTTTCTAATTTTGCTTAATGACACAAAACATGGGCACATAATTATAATCATTGTTTCTTTTTTTTCAAATTCACTTTTATTCACATTTATTCCAAGACTGCAAAAGATTTTTTTAATAAAATCCAATTTGAGGGAAGCAGATGTGGCTCAAGTGATTGAGCACCTGCCTACCACATGGGAGGTCCCTGGTTGGGTTCTCAGTACCTCCTAAAGAAGACAGCAAGCTGGCGCGATAGGCAGGTGCAGCAAGAGACACAAGAAGAAAAGCGTAATGAGAGACACAACAAAGCAGGGAGTGGAGATTCCCAGTGCCTCCTAAAGAAGACGAGCAAGACAGTGAGCTGATGCGACAGGCAGGAGTGGCAATCTGATGCAACAAGATGATGCAACAAAAGACAAAAGAAGAGGGGGATGGATGTGGCTCAAATGGTTGGGCGTCCGTCTCCCATATGGAGGAACCTGGGTTCCATCTCCGGGTCCTCCTGGTTAAAAAAAAAAAAAAAAAAAAAAGAGAGCCACAAGAAGAAAAACACAAAGAGAGACACAACAGAGAAGGGAAGGGGGGTGGCTCAAGTGATTAGGCGCCCCCCTCACATATCTGAGGTCCCAGGTTCGGTTCTCAGTACCTCCTAAAGAAACAAGATGAACAGACACAGCAAGTGCAAACAATGAATGAGGGGTGAGGAGAAATAAATAAAATAAATCTTAAAAAAAAATTCCAATTTGAATTTATGAAAATATATTCCAATGATATGAGACATTCTACCAAATCTTGCTAATTATCACAAAATAGCTTAGCACTAGGCCATCCCCGTAAGTTTATGGAAGAGGGAAAAAAGGAGTTTATCTTCCTAACTGTTGTCTTTGAGAAACAAGATGTAATGTAAGAATATAGACTAATTCATTTTGATAGCCTATTATTTTCTTGCTGTCAATATCATTCTAGTGCATGTGAAATAACAAAAGTCATAATGCAAATACTATTTTTTTTCTAGTGTAAACTTTAAGGGAGTATAATATATGCCAAATACGTAATAAAAGTTACTGAAATCAAGCCAGTCATCATTATTCTACTATTTGTGACCAGGCAAAAAATAAATCTCTTGGAACATGGCTTCTGGATCATGTTGTATAGATTTCAGCCTGGATCTTCCATATTCAGGAAATTCTTTTGAAATTAACCACAAAGCTTCAAGTCTAATCTTCAGAGATATAATTAGTTCGAAATAAATTGGCAGGCTCTTGGAATACAGAAGCCAGGGTAAAGGAGGTGTCATCTAGTAAGAACAGCAAAAATCCTTTTAGCAGTAGTGAAAGTAAATAAAACACAAATGATAATTATTGCCTTTTTGTTCTGCAGCACAAAACAATGAAATAAAAGATTCTTCAGCTGGATGTAATTTCCACATCAGCTCTACACTTTGCCACCTCCAAGGATACACTGGATGAGCTTGTTTAACATACCAGGGCCTCATCTAAATCGTCCCTACACCACCACTATCCAAAGATTCTGATTTTGTACCTGGTGTTATTCTCAGAAACCTACATGTTTGACATGGTATACATTTCCTTGGACTAAATTCTCAAAACATTCTTCTGGAGGGTCATATTTAGACATTTTAGACATACGGGTTTAGTTATTCTTTGACAAACATGTTGTAAACAGAAACAAATTTGGAAGCGGATGTGGCTCAAGTGATTGGGCTCCCGTCTACTATATAGGATGTCCAGGGTTCGATCCCTGGGGCCTCCTGGTGAAGGCAAACTGAGCTGCACAGCGAGCTGACCCAAGCAGAGAGCTGGCCCATGCAGGAGTGCTGGCCCATGCGGCATGCTGGCCCATGCAGGAGTGCTGGCCTGCGCAGAGAGCTGGCGCAGCAAGATGATGCAATAAAGAGAGACACAAAGGGGAGACAATGAGAGACACAGCAAACTAGGGAGCTGAGGTGGTGCAAGAGATTGAGCGCCTCTGTCCCACTCTGGGAGGTCCCAGGATTGGTTCCTGGTGCTGCCTAAAGAGAAGACAAGCAGACACAGAAGAACACACAGCAAATGGACACAGAGAGCAGACAGCGAGCACAAAAACAATGGGGGGGGGGGAGGATAAATAAATAAATCTTTAAAAATTTTAAAGTAACAAATTTGAAGGAAGTCAACAAAAATAGCACATGCCCTTCACTAGTGTCATATGGTTATACTATCATGACACCCATACTGCACTGTAGTACTCAATTGTTTGCTAATTTCTCT
>PVKH010037044.1:0-11509 GCA_004027955.1 Chaetophractus vellerosus | reverse complement strand
AACACACAGCAAGAGCAAGCAGAAAGGGGGGGGGATATGTAACAAAATAAATAAATAAAATATTAAAAAAAAAAAATAATCCCCTCCTTCATTATTGTTTTTCCGTCAGAAGTCAATTCTGAATCCTGCTAATATGATGTACACATATACACAATCTAAAGCAAAAAAAAAAAAATATCATGTGAAAGAGAATGAATTATGTACTTTAAGATTGATGTCACTACTTCATTTCGTTTCCCAACTTCTATTTGATACTTCCAGGCATGAGATTGTGACACTCAAATAAATAGCTGGTGGGACATAGGCACTACCCAATGAGAATGGAGACCAGCCATACACGTTCTTACTGGCAGTCAATCAGCCCTGCTTGTGTCTAATCTGCTATAAGTATCAAGACCAGGTAGTCAGGCTTATAAGAACCCTGCCTAAAATAAGAGGTCCTCAGGGAGCAGTTGAGTGGTCTCCTTGAAGTAGCATCCTGTGAAACACTTTGGAATGCACACAAACCTTCTGCACTTCCTTCCCAGCTTTTGCTCCTTTCCCAGAAATTAAAGGTATGTGATATAGAGAAGTGAGGTGCAGTACCCATATTTAAATAAAGGTGTTGATGCTATTTTGGAATGTCAAACCAGTTCAAAATAACATTAAATCTCTTCTCTGTAAATTCCAACTTTGGAGATGCTAGGAAAATTTTGGTTGGTCTCGTTCTGATTGCTCTCCAATCTTTGATGTATCTCCACTACCTCATCTTTTTGCTTGAAAGGGACTAATGTCAAGCTAGGTTTTCATTTTCAACTTCTCTTTTCTAAATTGTCCAGAAGCAAAATCATGCTAGGTAGGTTGACAGAGGTAGGAAAATAGTTGCTTCTGCTTGCAACACACCATCCCTCTGAAACTGAGTCTGAAACTGATGAGCTACATTATGTTTGGTTTTGTTTCAAAATAACATGAGGTTAATTTCTGTACTATGAAAGTTATACATAGATAGGGATGATTTTCAAACTATTTATTAAGCTATGTATCATGGGCACCAAGAAGCCAGCAGATACTGGCCAAAACCAAAGCAGATTCTTGAAGGTCCCGATGGCATGGCATTACTTTAATTGTGAAATCATGAAGAGATACAGGAAGTCTGGAAGGAAAGATCCATATGGCCAGAGCAGCAGAGAAAGTTTCACTCCTGTTGAGTGGGACCTAGGGACATGTGGCTGTTTTCAAACAATATGAAAGTATTCCAATATTTTAACCACTGGTAGGGCTATGAAAAGAACCTTTCAGCTGAATATCAGCCCTGGATATACACAAGAAAAAATCAAAAAGAAAATTGAAATCATACTTAATCCCACCACACAGGGATAACCACCCTATCATTCAGCTGTATATTTAATTTACGAATGGAAATGCACTGTTTTGAACCAAAAGCTATTATTCTATACATACTATTTTGCAAACTGCTTCTTCATTAGTAAAATATTGGCATCTCTCAATGTAAATAAAAATATAATTATGTTGTCTTTTTAATAATTAATATTCAATTTCTGTACACATATTACATATCCGATGTTACTGGTGAACATTTACTTTCTAAAAATTTTTACATAATTATTATAAATAAAAATATAATGCACATTGTTTTAAAATATATTTATTAACTTGAAATTGTGGGTTTTTACCCCATCTCTTTCCAGAAGAGTTTAAGGTAACTTTTAAAACTATAATTTTATGTGTGTATATATATATATATATATGTAAGTGAAATTCTGAACAAATGGGAGCTTAGGATAAAATAAAAGGAGGACAGGTGTGGTGTTAACATGTAAAAATTGTGAGGTTCTTTATAGCTGAGTGTTTTTTACTGTTTAAGGAGCCATATTCAAGGTGCTTTAAAAATATCCAGACGAATACTAAACCAAGCAAAGTGATGGCATGAGAGAATCATCTCCAATTCCTTTTGAAAGCTGATGTAGTATGTGTAATAAATGAGTGGATTCATGACAATAATGAAAAGTCACATTTATAATCCATGACATGGACATGAATAGTAGATAATCACTGTATTTGTAAAATGGGCATAATTTTCACTCAGATAGACATAAATCTATGAAATTCAATGAGGTCTTCAACCCAAAAGGAGAATTGCTGTTCAAATATTATTACAATTTTCTACTCCTTTGCTCTTTCTGTCCACAAAAATATTAATCAATATCTGTGTCCCCCTGTAGCAAAAATAATCACTATGCATTTTCTTACCAAATATACATCTAAAATGAGCTAGTTAACCACATTTATATTACACAATTTCAGTTCTAAAATGTTAAGTAGACTCTTAGAAAATTCTTGTATACAAGGAGAAGGTGGTGACCTCCTGAGCAGATCATTAACAATGGTCAAAAGAAACAATCAAAATCAACAACCTTTCAATGCCTCTAGAAGGTCAGTCCAATAGGTAGCAACTAGTCACAAATGGCTAATTAAATTTAAATGTGAACTAATTAAAATTAAAATTAAATAAAATGTAAAGATCAGCTTCTTAGTTGCACTAGCCATGCTTCAAGTGCTCAGTAGCCACACATGGCTAGTGGCTACCATTTGGACAGTGTGATTGAGAACATTTCCATCATCACAGAACGCTCTTTTGGACGTGATTAAAAATGACAAGCTTCACTACTCTTAGCTTGCTTTCAAACCTTATTTATTTCAGATTGTGTGTTGTTTCCTACATATTTAATGTAACTCCTGAGACTTGCTAAAATAGAGAATTTCAGTTCATAAGGAATAGGTAACAAAGTGACATAAACACTAAACATGTTGTATTTTCCCAAAACTTGTTCTGATTAAAACACTTAATCAAAGAATATTTTCTCCATTTTTTCTTTCATTTCCTGTGAATCAATAAATTCTTCTTTGGAAAAAGAAGGGACATTTCACCATCTATTTCTGTTTGGAATTTACATTTTCCATGACACTTCAATCATACTCTGCTAGTATAAGATACTGCTGCTGCTGTTGCAACAAAAAGAAAGTATAATAAAAGGCATGATGTACCAGAACTTTCAAGGATTGAGGTTTAAATCTTTTGGTTTTCAAATGTAATGAAAGAATATATTTTTATTTCAACACTTGGGCATGAATATCTTTTCTAAATCTAAAAATGCATTTCCTTCTTTATAATTATAATATGAATGTAACTAAACCTTTTAGATTATTGTAAAAGTTCATGGGCTTCATGCTAATCAAGAATGTTCAGTGTGACTGTGGTTGAAAGGGGAAGTTTAGGATAGTGTATGTCACTAGAAGGGAAGCAAGAGAATGAAACACGGAACTGTACAACATAGTGAATCCTGTTGTGGACAATTACAGAGGTGAATAGTACAAATATAAGAATGTTCTTTCAGGAACTAGAACAAATGTACGTCACTATTACAAGGTGTTAATAATAGGGGGGTATATGGGAAAAATACACCTAATGCAAACCATGGACCACAATTTAGCAATAATACTTGAATATTCTTTCATCAGTTGTAAAAAAAGGTACCATAGGGGGTATGGAGTTTTTCCTTTGGGAGCAATGAACATGTGCTAAAATTAATTGTGGTGATGAATGCACAACTCTGATTTTACTGAGAGTCATTGATTGTACACTTTGGATGGATTGTATGCTGTGTGAATACATTTCAATAAAATTCCTTTAAAAAAAGAATTCTCATGCTATAGAAAGGTTAAAATAAATGATAGATGTGTTTAGACTTACTGCGTTTATAGTCCATGACATATCTTGGAGAGATATGTAAGTATTGTTTCTAGATTTTGTTTTTTTTAAATTTATTTCAGATCTTTTCTTTCCTTTGGAGGGGACTTATATGCTATTAATCTCTCTCAAGTTGATGCTCAACAAAATAGCTTAGGTTATTCAGGTTTACTGTAACGTATAACAATAACCCAAGTTAATATTTGCATAGAAAAGTAATTTTCAATTTCTAATGTGCATATAAAGCACCTGAGGATCTCATTAAAATGAAGATTCTGATTCAGTGGGTCTAGGATTGGGCTTCATTTTCTGCATTTCTCACAAGCTTCCAGATGATCCTGATTCTCTGGTTGACAGATCACACTTTGACTAGACCAGGTGTAGTACCCTAGAGCTCACAAAGGGCTTTAACTTACATGATCTCATATAATCCTCATGATATCCCCTCCATATGAATGAGGAAGAAGCAACACATTTCTTCAGAGTATAAGGCTCTTGTTCAAGAACAGGAGTGATCAAGTTGCCACTCCAACCCACGTAATTTGAATTAAATCTGACTTTCTTTCTAATTTCAAAGAGGACTTTCCCTTGTATCGTACTCCGAGGTGAGACACCCAGTCCTCTGGAGCAAATCAGAACAAATTTTATAGTCCATCAGCTTGTTCAGACTAAATATGATTTAGTCAATCAATATGCTAAATATATCAATTAATTTTATAGAATTCAGTAGAAGAATCGATTTATCTTACATATTATAGCACATTGTAATTGGGACTTTAATCAGATATTAAAATGCTATACAAAGAGAAATGTCCACTTAGATATGCTGTGTGCATGAATATACTGGGTTTATATAAAGCAGAAGTTAATATAACTTTGCATGGAGAAGAGGAGTGGTAAACAGACTATTTCTAATTCAGAAGATATTCCTCGTGGTAGAGTGAAAAATAGCCTTAGAATTTCATTCCTTCCCTCTTATGTCTTCCTCTCCTTCTCTCCTCGGCTCCCCACTCCTTTCTTCTCTGCCACCGCATACATATCTATAGAACACTTCAGGATCAGATTTCATTTTTATGATTCAACTAAGTGAAAAGTTAAAATCCCTACGAGAACCTGAGAGCAGCAGAAAACCTGATTATTTAGAGTGCCGTTGGCTAGCTTGTGGCATCCATATTTAAGAACACATCCTGCGACACTCACCCAGAAGGAGCATATGGCAGACCTCTGTATGCAGCCATTATTATTCCGTCACTGTTCATTATGTTTGAATTAACAGTGACAGCACATACCATGCTTATTAGATGGCGTTTCTATTG
Source organism: Chaetophractus vellerosus (assembly GCA_004027955.1). Taxonomy (NCBI): domain Eukaryota; kingdom Metazoa; phylum Chordata; class Mammalia; order Cingulata; family Chlamyphoridae; genus Chaetophractus; species Chaetophractus vellerosus. The sequence goes on along the minus strand of PVKH010037044.1, from coordinate 6,445 downwards.
GATTCCTATTATCTATTAAAATCTCTCAGCTCTTGCCAAGGAGATCCACAGAACAGTCATATCTAGAGATTTGAGGACCACCCAAACATTACCTTTTCCATCCTTTACAAAATATGGTCCTGAAGAATTTATTTCAGAAGGCAATACCACCAAATTACTTGATTCTACACAGCTGCCATTTTGTTACTAGCTCTGGTATTAGGCTGGAAATGAAGGCTCTCGCAGACTTGCTTGAAGACCACAGACTCTGTTTCCCATACTGATAAGATGTAGGAAGGTATTAACTGTGTGGTAACCATTCGGAAATTATCTGAGCTAAGGCTTCATTAGTTCAAACAAGACATACAAGGGACTTTCTAATGAAGTGTTCTGAGATCTAAAGCCTTGTTATCACCTATTAATCTCCCATCTCAAGTGACACCATGTGGTTGGAATGAAGCCAGCACTGGGATTGTCAGCAGAAGGCTTCACTGTCTCCTTCATTGGACCTTTAAAGGTTTCGGCAGCATTCTTCTAAAGTCCTGAGGCACCCGCTGCTGCAGTAACAGCTGCAACCATTGCTGGAGCTGTCATTCCAACCACTCACAGCCCCCTCCCCCTCCCACACTGATCTGAATAGAGAAAATCCATAAACCAAGCTTGCAGATCTAATACTTGAGTTCCTCATGTTCCAATAGGAGAATCAAGGACTTTACTCTGAGGCTTTCCAAGCCTGTATCTATCTGATGCTATCATAACAAAATATGATTAAAGTATTCACCCTTTGTGGGTGTTCTTGATTCCGGAGATGTAGGTGGGAATGGCCATGTCTTTATGATGACGGGCAAAGTAACACAAGCATTCACAGTGGGGTTTGGGGCACCATGTGGAGATACGCCCCTGACTTCACAGTGGCAAATGAGCTGATTCCATTTAGGTTTCATTAACTCTAAGTGAATCCTGTTTACAAGACTGTTTATTCTTTATTGAAAACAGAATTACAAAAGTTTTCCTCAGCAGAAAAACTGAGGCAAAGGTTTAAGAGGAGCTTAAAGACTAAAGATTCATTTAGGGAGTGCATTTTGTTTTAATTAAAGAAGTATATAATCAATGCAATGCTCAAGTTCACTTGCAAATAAATGAGTAATCCTTATAACATCAATAGTGATAATGATCATCACACCCTGCATTTTTTTAAGTTTTTTAAATACTTTTCAAACAGTTTCCATTGGGATTGAACCACTTCTAATCCAATAAACATCCATAAAATATTTACATGCTGACATAAAAATGAGGTTCCTGTAATCTTACACAAATATGGGACAGACCCTGCCCAAGGCTTGAAAAATTTATTCTCGTCAAAGAGTGAAATGTGGAAGCTCTAAAAGCCTTACCATGGAAGGCAAATCATGTAGTTAACTAGTCAGAGAAGGAGACACTTACAGAGAAGGAGAAACAAGAAGGAAGAAGACTTACAGGTAGATGATGAGGGGAGAAAGGCAGGGAAGGTTGGGAAGAGAAGGGAAAGGAAGGCAAGGAAAGGGGAGAAGAGGAGAGACAAGAAACAAATTGTCAAGACTCAGACAAGATGGAAGGAATAACATTCCAAAAGAACAGACATGGGGTAAGTACAATGAGTTTCTGAGGAGGATTTGGGAGTTTGAGGTAGGGTGTTGCACCCAAAAGAAGTACATCCTGCCATAAAATTGAAATGTCTGAAGAGTTCAACCAAAGGAAATGCAAGGAAAAAAAAATAAAAGGAAGCAAGTGAAACCTTGGTTCAGAAGTCACTCATGGTATATCACAGCCTTTTGTCTGAGGCTGAGGAATAAGGGAAGGCAGGGAGACGGGGGCAAAGAAGGAGGCTTCTATCTATAAAATATGCTTGCATGGGTCCTTTTGTATCCCATTTGCCTGTTATTTCTTAGAAACTTCTGAAGCTTTCTTCTTCTTTACTCTCTATGGTTGTGATCTGAAGGGAAAGGAAATGCATTCCTCCTGGAGTTAACCCGTGTTTATGCTGCAAGGGATGAATGTATTTGTTGTTTAAGATTTAAATTTGACCAATAAATTACTTTATCACCTTCCAATCGTCCCTCTGTCTTTCATGACTGCCTATAGCTACTGCTATTTCTAGAAGAATATCTCTTGTCATTTCTTGTGAATTTCTGGTGCCCTCCCTCACATGAGGTAGAAGTCTGTTTGAAGTTTTGAAGGAAATATTTTGTTTTGCCCTCTAGGTTTCTCCCGCTTGCTTGAAGTCAATCATTTCAACTTTTTTTTTTATTTAAATGAGGCATCTCTTGAAGTGTGTTGACATGGAAGTTCATTGATCGGCTTCTTAGATGGATGAGCTGTTGTTACAAAATTTCTCAATTTACATAATGAGTATTCAACTAATATGAATACTCATTGGTAAAATAATTTTAGAAGCAAGTTCCTTCTTTCTAAGTAGGGGCTTGTAATCTCATGACATAAATGTACTGGTTTATTTAGCATATAGCAGAGTGTTATTAAGTTTTTATTTATTATGTGCTGGGTACTGTATTAGGCAAAGAATCATCCATGAAACACACTATAGACCCGGCTAGATAGCTCAGTGGATAAAGAGCTCGCCGGTGTACCACATGGGAGGCCCTGGGTTCAGTTCCCGGGGACCTCTCCGAGCGGGCAGACGGCCTTGAGAAAGGCAAGCTGCCGTGGGCGGGCCGGAGCCGCCGTGGGCAAGGCAAAAAGCCACCACGGGCAGGGCGGAGCCCCCTCGGGCATGGCAAAGTCACCCGTGAAAAGCGGAGCTGCCGCCTGCGAACTGCAGAAGCCGAGCAGCCCGCAAAAAACATGGAGGACTGCTGCCCGCAAAACATGGAGCAGAGCCGCCCGTGGGAACGGAATGGAGCCACCCTGGAACGGAACGAGCCACCGCCGTGGAGGGCCGACTCGGCGCATCGCCGCGGGGACGGGGGGAGACAAGAAGCAGACATAGAAAAACACAGAATGGACACACAGCAAGAGCAAACAGAAAGGGGGGGGGGATATGTAATAAATAATAAATAAATCTTTTAAAAAAAAAAAGAAACACACTATAAAATTGAGATTTCCTTATAACTAAGCCTGTCAAAAGAAAGAGAACACTTTCCTTAATACTCACTGTGGGTAAAGCCAGAGGACTTAAGAGTCCTCATTCCCTGCCCTTGAAAACTTAGGATAAGTTTGCTACTGTAGTGGAAGAGTTCAGCATTCTGTCCATTAAAATACAGAAGTGTTTGTTGTGCTTAAGAAATAACAAGATTAAGTAAAGCTGTCACTATGTAATTGATAATTGAATAAAATTATTTTATGAAGGATTATCATCAAAATATCTAAGCATTACTTACCAGTATCACTGGCTAAGAACGTTGTAAGTACTTTCTACTTTGATTACTTACAACTACCCAATTGGGGAGGTACTATTACTGACCCCACTTTACAGATGAGAAAACTGAGGCACAGAGAGGCAAATAACTTATGTAAAAGGTCACAGAAGTAATAAAATGTGGAACCAGATTCCAAAACCATGTATGTCTGTTCACAGAGCAACTGACAAAAGAAAAAGAGATTGTTCAGGGACAACCAGCAAGATGGCGGCAGAGTAAGGAGCTCCTAAAGTCAGCTCCTGCTACAGGGCAGTTAGTAATCACCCAGAGCTATCGAAAGCACTTGTTTGCGGGCGCCAGGAGACCAGAAGTGCATCCTGCAACATCCTTGATAGAAAGGTAGGAGGACACTGCCCATCTGCAGTGAGGATTTGTGAGTAGAGCACTTCATGTCATGGAGGCTGGTGCCCATCCTCCACTGGAGGCACAAGCCACCTCGGGAGCTGTTTGGAGGTTGGAATTAGAAGCTCCATCTCCCAAAAATGGAGGAGGAAGATATGGTTGGGCACCAACTTCAGCTACTGATTAGTAAATTTGGAGGGCTAAATTATAAGCTGAAGAACAGCTAAAGTTTGAACCTGTCCAAGTCAGAAAGAGGCCTTTAGCCACCATTTTAACTGCCCCCTGCCCCCTGCCTGGGATAAGGGAAAGCCAGACTGACTGAAAATCAAAGTGCTGGTAGAGACTGGCTTCTTTCAGTCCAGATCTGATTGCAGCTCTAGCATAAGCCCTGGCCCCACCTCGGGGAGGGAGGAAGCAAGGAGGACCTGCACCAGCCCCTCCGGGAAAATACAGGCCATACCATGGAGGCCAGTGATCATCCGACTTTGGCATCACAAGCTGCCTCAGGAGCTATTCTGTGACTGGAATTGGAAGCTCCATTTCCCAAAAACAGGGGAGGAAGAGATGGTTGGCCACAGATTTCAGCTACTGATTAGTAAATTCAGCTGGCTAAAGTATAACCCTAAGAACAGCTAAAGTTTGAACCTGTCCAGGTCAGAAAAAGGCCGGTAGCCGCCATTTGACTCCCCACAGCATGAGGGGAAGCCGGGCTGACTGAAAATCACAGTGATAGTAAAGACCAGTTTCTTTCACCCAGATCGGCCTGCAGCCCTGCCCTAGTCTTCAGCCCCACCTCTGGCAAGGAGGAAGCCGGTGAGCCCTGCACCAGTCTCTCTGGGTAGCTGCAGGTACATTCTGCTGGCACAGACTGAACAGTCAGAAGTCTACTGGGGTAACTGCAGTCATTTTGGGCCCACAAGGCATAGACTGCAACCCATACTTTCAGGTCCTTCCCAGCCCCAGTCAGGGGGGAAAGGGACATGAAGCTTCATCAGTCTCTCTGGGCAACTACAGTCTAGGCTTGCACAACTTGGATTATTACACACAGCTGTGGCTCTGTCCCTACCCCTGGCAAAGGAAAAAGTTGGGAGAAGCTTCATTGGTCCCTAGGGCAATGTGGCCAGCTTGAGTCTCCACAGCTTACAGCACCAACTACATCCTTGGCTCCTACTACACAACCAGCAAGGGAGAAAGGGCAAGAAAGTCCTAAACTAAAGAGAGAAATTATGCCCATAATAAACACTCTAGAAAGCCAGCTGCCAAGACACCAACAAAACATTACAATCCACACCAAGAAACAGGAAGATATGGCTCAGTTAAAGGAACAAGATAAGCTTCCAGATGACATAAAGGAGTTGAGACAACTGATCATAGATGTTCAAACAAATCTTCTTAATAAATTCAATGAGATGGCTAAAGAGATGGAAGATATTAAGAAGATATTGAATGAGAAAAGAATTTGAAAGCACACATAGAAAAACAGCAGATCTTATGGGAATGAAAGGCATAATATTTGAAATTAAAAATACACTAGAATCATATATTAGCAGATTTAAGAAGGCAGAAGAAAGAATTGGTGAGCTCAAAGAAATGGCCTCTGAAAGTGAACATACAAAAGAACAGATGAAGAAAAGACTGGAAAAAAATGAAAAAGGATTCAGGGAACTAAACGACAGCAAGAGACATGCAAACATACATCCCATGGGTATCCCAGAAGGAGAAAAGAAGGGGAAAGTGGCAGAAGGAATACTTGAAGAAATAATGGTAGGAAATTTCCCAACCCTACTGAACGGCATAGATATCCATGTCCAAGAAGCACAATATAGTCCCATCCAAATAAATCCAAATAGACCAACTCTGAGACACATACTAATCAGAATGTCAAATACCAAAGACAGAAAGAATTCTGACAGCAGCAAAAGAAAAGCAATGTATACCATATTAGAGATACCCAATAAGATTAGGTGCCTATTTCTCATCAGAAACCATGTAGGCAAGAAGACAGTGGTATGATATATTTAAGATACTGCAAGAGAAAAACTTCCAGCCAAGAATCTTATACCTGACAAGATTGTCTTTCAGAAATGAGGGTAAGTTTAGAATATTCACACATAAACAGAAACTGAGAGTTTGTAACCAAGAGACTGGCTTTGCAGGAAATACTAAAGGGTGTGCTACAGCCTGAAAGAAAAGACAGGAGAGAGAGGCCTGGAAGAGAGTCTAGAAATGAAGATTATATCAATAAAAGTAACTAAAAGTGTTAAAAGAATGGTAAAAATAAAATATGACAGATAAAAGCCAAATATTCAGGAATAAACTTAACCAATGATGTAAAGCACTTGTAAACAGAAAACTACAACTCATTGTTAAAAGAAATTTTAAAAGACCTAAACAATTGGAAGAACAGTCCATGCTTATGGATTGGAATACAAAATATCATTAAGATGTCAATTCTACTCAAATTGATATACAGATTCAATGCAATCCTGATAAAAATTCCACCAGCATTTTATAAATAAATGGAAAACACCATTATCAAATTTATTTGGAAGGGTAAGTGGTCCTGAATAGCCAAAAACATTTTAAAAGGGAAAAGCAAAGTTGGAAGAACTCATTTTCAGACTTTAAATCATATTACCTAGCTACAGTGGTAAAAACAGCATGGTACTGGCATGAAGACAGACACATAGAACAATGGAACTGAAATGATG
>PVKH010037043.1:0-11509 GCA_004027955.1 Chaetophractus vellerosus | reverse complement strand
GCCAGCCGTGAATGGAAGCAGAAGCCACCCACAAGCGGGGAAAGCCACGCCTGCGCAGTGACCAGTCTCGGCGCATCGCCGCAGTGGGGGGGAAGGGGAGATATGTAATAAAATAAATAAATCTTTAAAATAAATAAATAAATAAATAAATAAATAAATAATGAATGCCTTAAAAACTGGAACTTTATATTTTTCTTATTCACTTTGGTTTCAAGAGTGTAGAGAATAGCTTAGTCCGTAGTGAGTATTTAACATACTCAGATCATAAGGCATGTGTATATTATTTTATATCCTGAGAGTTAATAGTTGTTATTCTTCCCAGGTTAGAGGTGAGAATACATAAAATCAAGGAAATTAATAAACTTGTCCAAACATACTCAATTAAGAGGCAAAAATGCAATTCAAATTTAGATGCCTAAGTAAAATGCTCTTACTTGAATAACATACTGTATTAGTTTCTTATTCCTGCTGTAACAAATTAGCACAAATTTAGTGGCACAAATTTAGAGCACAAATCTAGTGCTCTAGAGGTCAGAAAACGGAAATAGGTCTCACTGAGCTAAAAGCAAGGTGTCAGCAATGAGGCATACCCTTCTGGAGGCTCTCAGCCAAAGTCCATTTTCTTGCCTTTTTCAGCTTCTAGAGGCTACTGACATTCCTTGGCTTGTGCCCTGTAATACAGGTTTTTGCAGGTTTTGTCTTTTTTTTTTTAATGCTGACTTACCTCAGTATTGAGGCCCTGCCTACAGACCTGTGAGTTACCCTTTTGAGGCCTTGGTTAGAGCCTAGCAATCCCCCTTTTAGAGCAATGATGATGTTCACATCCAGCCACTTCCCTTATGGGAGCCTTACATTCAGGGGCCACTATGCACCCACCCTAATCTCCCAGGAGCCAGGTACCAAACAAGTAGGGACAGTTCCTATGCTCTGTGGCCTGAAAATTTTTCAAATTAGCCAATCTGCAGGAAGCTGGAAACCCCACTAACCCCACCTCTCTGCCCCACTTAAGCTCTTTTCCTACAGTTCCAGCTTCTGTTATCCTCTTCCCCAGGAGCAACTCCCTGCTTGGCCCACCTGCATGTCAGCTTTCTCCCATTTAGAGTTGTAGGTAATAAATAATTTTGTCTTCCATCTATCCAAGTACCTTTGTGTTCTTTCCCACCATCCCAAAAACCTAGAGTCCTACCTAATGTCTTATAATTATGAAACATAGCTACCTTCCACTTCAAAGCCAGCAACCGCCAGTCAAATCTTCCTCATGAGGCATCACTCAAAAACTCTCCTTCCTCCTTCTTTCACTTAAAAGGACCCCTGTGACTGCATTGGGCCCATCTGGACAATCCAGGCTACTCTCCCCATCCCAAGATCAGTTGATTATCAATTGTAATTCCCCTTGCCGTGTAAAATAACGTATTCCCTTGTTCTGGGGATTAGGACACAGACCTCTTTTTGGTGTATCAGTGTTCTGCCTACTACACCTCTCTCTTAATATAATTCACTTAAATTTAAATGAGTTCACAAGGAAAACATCTGGGATGTGGAAACAGTCCTGAAAGTTTATAATACTTTCTCCAATTTTCAGAGAAAAAAAAGTAAGTTATTTGGAGTTTTTTTTTTCCAATTTCATTTTTTCTCCCCTAAAAAATTCAAAAACTGGGGCTGGCTGTATAGCCCAGTTGGTAGGGCACCAGTTTACCACGTGGGAGGCCCCGGGTTCGGTCCCTGGGCCTCCTCGAGCAGGCGGACTGCCTCGAGAAGGCAAGCCAACACAGGCGGGGCACAGCAGACACAGAGGAATGCAGAGAAAAAAAAATGAAGACAGCAAGAACAAGCAGAAAGGGGGGGATGTATAATAAATAAAAATAAATCTTTAAAAAAAATTCAAAAACCTTTTGGTACCCATTACTACACTTCTGCTAGTAAGCACTAGCAGCAACAAGATCATTGAATAATTAGAAAATGAGCATGCTTTAAATAAAATAAAATACACCACTATAAAGAGCAGGTAGTCTTTCTTAGATTAACAAATTATCTTGTTTTTACATGCATATAGACAATTTGGAGAAAGATTGAAATGACACACTATAATAGCTAGATTTGTACCTTTATATTCTTTTATATAAATGGTTCCTTTTCAGGTGGCTTAAAAATTTCATTATATAATAGGGAATGCTCATGCACATACACAGTGCTCATTGTGTTACCAGCTTGGGGTTCCCTCTCCCCTTTCTATTTATATTTATATCCTACCTATACATCAGGCTAAAGTCAATTTACACATGTTCCATAGTACTTACAAATAAGACCAGCCCACAAATTAATCTCACCTGATCTTGTTCATGCTACACATTTTATTATGAACACACATGCTATGGTGATAATAGTTTTATAAAATAAATCAGTGTGTTTTTCCCTTTTGCATTTTCCTATATCTAAGTTTCCCCCCTGAGAAGCAAAGGTAACCATTTGTCAAGGGGTGAGTTTATGAAAATCAATAAGAGGAATAAAATGGAAATAGTTAATATTCAACTGTACTTACTCAATATAGGATGCTGCAACTAGAAAGAAGTTTGAAATCCCAGCTCTGGTAAAAGAGGTGTCGCTTTCAAATTTATTTATCTCCTCCTTTGGCATATATAAAGAGTCTGGGTTTGATGCACTTTACAGTTTATTTAAGGGAGGTGCAAAGAGGAGAAGGAGGGAGAGAAACCCCTATCCCCTGCAGCCCCAGGTAATGTGGGGTAAGATGTGGGAGAGGCAGTAAATTTTCAAAATTCTCAAATAAGAACATCCAGGTAGTGGAACATCAGTTAGGAGAAAGCAAGCCTCTGGACAGAGATTTTTAACCTTTTTTGTTCCACAGACCCGTCTGTCAGTCAGGTGAAGTGAATACTACTGTCATTTATTTATTGCATACATTCATAAGTGAAGGAAATACTAGATTTCAGTTAGAGGTCAGAGAAAATAAAGATAATAAGTTGATTTGTTTTTTCAATTCAAGCTCACAGACCCCCTGAAATCTTCTTAACTTCTCCTGCTCTAGGAGAAGTTTGCACACGGCTACTTCTAACTCAGCAACCATGCATTGGTGCTGAGGTAGTACTGAAAGGCAAGGAAGTCAGACAAAGCTGAAGCTGCCTTTCTGGTTTTCCACAGCCTACATGTAAGCGACGAAGAAGTCTCTACATATGTGGAGAAAGGACAAGAAGTTATAATAAAACATCCTTACCCAAAGGAAAGACCCATGTCTAGTGCGATGTCCACCTCAGCAGTCAAGGGTGTCCGAGCCCTGGGATCCACAAAGAGGACTAATTGCTCCAAACAGCTGGAAACAGCCAGCACAACTGCAGCACAGCAGGCGCAGTCCCAGGAGTAGACCACACCTGCAATGAGTATCTGAAGAACAACAGGATGATCCAAGGCCTCAGTCTTCTGTGCTGCCATAAAGACACAGGAAGTACCCCCTTTCTGTATTTGCCCAGATACTACCTTGCAATGGAGTAGGGCTGAAATCTGAAAGGCTGAGTCCTTTCCTTGAGACAACCAAGAGGAATGAAGCTTACATAAATAGACATTTCACATAGTTGGGATTAGATTGAGATTATAAAATAGGACTGAATTACTTTCTCTAGTCAATGAGAGCTGTTAAGAAAAATCAGAGCAATTGCAGACAATATAAAGAGTTGACAGTTCTTTCCACAGAAGAATTATGGTGTCAATAAATTTGGAGCTCTAGCTCCAGTTCACTAATTGTCTTATATGCATGTCATGAGTTCTTTGATATCCTTCCAACTGGCACTGTACTAGCCACAGAGTAGAGTTAACACACTGATTAATAAAAATAATAGGGAAGCAGATATGACTCAAGCATTTGGGTGCCCGCCTACTATATGGGAGGTCCTGGTTTCGGTTCCTGATGCCTCTTAGAGAAGATGAGCAAGACAGCATGATGGGCTGGCATGGTGGCCTGGCACAGTGAACTGATGCAACAAGATGATGCAACAAGGAGTCACAAAGAGTACACACAATGAGAAACACAACAAAGCAGGGAGTGGAGAGGGCTCAAGTGACTGAGCACCTCTCTCCCACATGGGAGGTCCTGGGTTCAGTTCCAGGACCAAAATAAATAAATAAAATAAATCTTTAAAATAATAAAAAATGAATAAATATAGCCCTATTTATGTCCGTGTGGAGTTTATCAATGGTTTTCAACCAAGGCTGACACTGCATCCCAATGGGATATTGAAAATGTGAGGAAATGTTTTTGGTTTCACGGTGTCTTGAAAGTGCTATAGCATTTAGTAGCTGGGAGCTAAAAGGGTGAACTAGAAGTCAAACCCTGAAAGGGAACATTCTACATAATCAAGCATTGTCTCACCCAAAATTCCAGTAGAACTCAAATGAGAATTACTGATAAATAGAGGCACTGTGGGTGTAGATATAGGATGGATAAAATACAGAACAAGAGATTAATGGAATAGTGTGGAAAAACAGAAAATAAAGACAAGTGAATGTAGACCAATGTCACTGGGAGATAAATATTGAAAAACCTAGAGAGGGTTATTTAAACATATTCAAACTACAAGGCTTTCAGTCACTAGTGCACGCTACTGTTGATTTTTTATTTATAAGCAAATAGCTCTCTTAAACTCATTTAAAACCTTTACAAGGTGCAATAGGGGGTGGTGGGCAATGATGGCAGTGAATGGGGAGCAAAAGTGAGCAAATGATAGAGATCGTGGTGAAGGCAGGAGATCAACCACTGCTTAACCTGTTAAATTAAACCTCCAAGAAAAGATGACTTCTGACTTAGTGGGAACCAGGTGGAAGAGCCTAGATTTATAAGTAATGGGTTCATGGTCCCTCTATGGCAACAAGGAAGGAAAAGGTCATTAAAAGAATTTAAAGCTCATCCAGAAATTTCCATACTTTGAGCCAAACTATATCAAGAAATACTGTCAAGATCTTTTTTTAAATTTCCTTTTTTAAATGCATGTTTACAGTACCTCTTCAAAATTTGAGACTGTCTCTTCAAAATTTGAGACTGACATCTGTTTCAGAAGCTTCAGTGTGACTGGCTTTCCTCCCTCAACCTCAAATATTCAACTACCAGCAATATTAGTGAATGTGGAAAGTGACTAAGTTCTGAACAGTACATTCTGGAGGAATGGAATATTCACTGTTATGCCCATCAAATATAGACATTTTACTATCTAATAAACATGAAAAATGTTCTAATAAACATAGAAAAGTAAAAAAACAATGGTTTAGTCCTACTCCTTCCTTCCAGCCTCACCAATCACTTTTAATAAATTATAGATAAAACAAGCAATATACTTGGAGAGAAGCGGAAAGAGATTTGCATCCTCTGTACTGGGGTGAAATAGTCATGTATGTTTAGGTTCTTATTTTCCTTATAGTTTCCCTAAACAGTTTGCATCATTCTGCACTGATGTTGAATTCATTTTATCTTATTATTTCTTTTTTTTCCCTTTATTTTTAAAGAAGATTTAGATTACATAAATGTTACATTGGAAATATAGGGGGTTCCCATATACACCACCCTTTACCCCCTCCCACACTTTCCCACATTAACAACATCTTTCATTAATGTGGTACATTTGTTACAGTTGATGAGCATATATTGAAGTGTTGCTACTAACCAAGGCCTATAGTTTACATTATGGTTTATACTTTGCACTGCACAATTTTGTAGGTTTTGACAAAATGTATAATGGCCCGTACCCATCACTGCAATGTCATGCAGAACAATTCCAATGTCCCAAATCATTTTATCTTTTGAAGGAAGAGTTTGGTTGCATGTGAAAAACAATTGTAACCACTATGAAGATAAACACCAACTCATGTATCAAACACTTTGAATAAAAATAGAGGTGAAAAGGAAATAATGTATAAAATGCATTGGATAGATTTTGATTCCTGTTTTAAACTCCTTCTCTGTTCCCTGTGGAGATTATGCCGGAGAACATAAACTATGAGAAAATGTTTGCTTTCTCTCCACATAGAAAGGTGAGACAGAGTAGAAGGGAGAACCAGTTGTCTGGGAATTGGGCTTATTAACAAATGAGGGTCTTATCAATTCAAATTTTGTCTTTTTTTTACTAAGTACAGGGGTCTATAACTGAACACAGGACCTAGTATGTGGGAAGCTGGCACTCAACCACAGAGCCACATCAGCTCCCCTGAGTTGGTTTTTCCATTTGTGTACTTGTTGTGTTTTTGTTTTTAGGAAGCACTGGGGACCGAACCCAGGACCTCCCATGTGGAAAGTGGGTGCTCAACTACTTGAGCCACATGTGCTCCCTCAATTTGTATTTATAAACTCATATGAACTAAAAAAAAATCTTCAGAACAATATGAATAAAATTATTAAAATAAGAAGAAACAAGTTCTCAGCACGGGAAGATTTGACTTGCTTTGGTCACTTAATATTAAAGCATTTACGAAAAGCCATAAATGTTCAAAAAGCCAATTTGCTCTCTTCACTTAGGTAATGTTCTAACCTTTGATTGTTCTGTGTACAAAGATTAAAAACACCAATGCCCAATCTTTATTTACAGTCTGCCATATTGAAGTATCCCCTCTAAATACTTTATTTATTTTTTTTTTTAAAGATTTATTTATTTTATTACATATCTCCCCTTCCCCCCGTTGCGGCGACGCGCCGAGACTTGGTCACTGCGCAGGCGCGGCTTTCCCCGCTTGTGGGCGGCTTCTGCTTCTATTCACGGCCGGCTCTTGCTTCAGTTCGCGGGTGGCTGGCTGTGCTCCATTCGTGGGCGACCTGCCCTGCCCGTGGCAGCTTTTGCCCTGTCCGTGGCAGCTTTTTGCCCTGCCCACGGCGGCTCTGGCCCGCCCATGGCAGCTTGCATTTCTCAAGGCGGTCTGCCCGCTAGGAGAGGTCCCCGGGAACCGAACCCGGGGCCTCCCATGTGGTATGCCGGCGCCCTATCCACTGGGCTATCGAGCCGGCCCCCCCTCTAAATACTTTAAAGGCAGACTTTCAGTTTCACAACAATGCAAAGTGTTGGTGGTGGGGTGATGTATAGGAGCCTTGTATGATGATATGCATGTTTTGTAAATTCACAACTTTTACTATATACTTATTGTTTATGTATTTTCATGTATGAATGATATACTTCAATAAATTTTTTTAAAAGATACTGCAGCAGGTGGCAGATGTGGATCAAGCAGTTGGGCGCCCACCTCCCACATGGGAGGTCCTAGGGTCAGTTCCCGGTGCCTCCTGAAAAAAACAAAAACAAACAACAAGCAAAACAAATGATAAAACCAGCTCAGGCAAGCCAATGTGGCTCAGTGGTTGAGCGCCAGCTTCCCACATATGAGGTCCCAGGTTCAATCCACAGCCCCCAGCACCTCAAAAAAAAAAAAAAAAGATACTACAGCAAACATAGATAATTCCATACTCAATAAGTATTTTCTCATTCTTCCTTACTAGCAACCTCAGTTTTATTTCACCAGGCAAAGTATACAATTAAAAATTATTTACTTCCATGCTACCTGTATTAGTCAGCCAAAGGGGTGCCTTTGCAATATACCAAAAATTGGTTGGTTTTTATAAAGGGTATTTATTTCGGGTAGGGTAGAAGCTTACAGTTACCAGGCCACAAAGAATATGTTTTTTCCCCTCACCAAAGTCCATCGCCACGTGCTGGAGCAAGACAGCTGCCGATGTTTGCCAGGGTTCAGGATTCCTGGGTTCCTCTCTTCCCAGGGCTGTGTTTCTCTCCGGGCTCAGCTCCTCCACTTGCTCCACAAGGTCAGCTGTAGACTAACAGGTGAATGGCTCACTTCTCTCTCCCATGGGGCGTTCTCTCCAACATCAGAACTGCTTCTCAAAAACTGCTTCTCAAGTCTGCTCCCTCTGTCTTTGGCCTTGCCTTTTATACTTGAGACCACACCCACTGAGGGGTGGGGCTCAACGCCCAACTGACGTTAACACCCTAATCATAACCTAATTATGCCCAGATGAACAGCTCAGTTTACAAGCATGATTCAATATGGATTTTTGGAATTGGCTACACTACCCTTGGGGCTAGGCATTAATATTTGACACATTCTTGGCCAATAAGATGGAAATAGGAGTCACTCAGTAGCATGCCACTTGTTAATTTATTGTCGTCTGCTTTGAAGTTACAAACATATTTTTAAAACCTCTGTATGTATTGGAATCTACCTACCAAGCCTGACAGAAATTTATAAAGCTAGGACAAATTCTGTGGTCATTGTATCTATTGTATTGACAGTATTTTAAAACTCAGATTGTGACTCATAAAAATGTGACTTTTCTGACAATATTCGTAGATTGTGTCTACATAACACCTAAAATAATAAAATATTCTTTCATTTATGGTGTCAATACTATTTATGTGATTCAGGTTATCTAGCACAATATCCTCAAGACCCATTTCTCAATCCCTTTAAGAACTTGACAGTGCTTGTGATCTTCTACTTATACCCTACTGACTGACAAATGTGTAATTCCAGCCTAAACTTCTGGCTGATATATGCCCTTGGATATCAACTAATGTCCCATATTCACATGTCCTCATATATCCATGACCTTTCCTGCCATGTCTGTTTCATCCCCTATATCAGGGGTCAGCGAACTCTGGTCCTCAAGTCAAATCTGACACACCATCTGTTTTTG
This sequence comes from Chaetophractus vellerosus, assembly GCA_004027955.1. Lineage (NCBI taxonomy): Eukaryota > Metazoa > Chordata > Mammalia > Cingulata > Chlamyphoridae > Chaetophractus > Chaetophractus vellerosus. The sequence goes on along the minus strand of PVKH010037043.1, from coordinate 2,817 downwards.
TAAATGAAGTTACAAAACTTGCACATGTAAACAAATATGTCCATTTGTTTACATATTGTCTATGGCTGTTTTCACACTAGAACAGCAGGGTTAAGTAATTGAAACAGAGTCTGTGTGGCCCACAAAGTCTAAAATATTTACTATCTGGCCCTATCCAGGAAAAAGTTTGCCAACTTATGCCCTATATGCCTGTTCTGGCAATTGGCTCTACCATCCGCTGAATTTAAAAAACTGAAACCATTCCAAACCTATCTACATGCCTCATTCTTACATCTTCTTAATCCATAGACTCCAGTCTTGTATCTCCCTTCCTACTGATGTTAAAAAAAAAAAACCTTAAAACTTAGTAAATTAATGTTATCCAGTGTGAATCAGTCTCTTTCATGGAAATAATGAGATAATTTACAATTCATACTCTCTTTGTGGTACTTGGATGGAGGGAGAAGTCACACCCTCATGGAAGGGGATAGGTATGTTTGGTCGTGGAACTGTCTTCCTTTGCTGCTCCATTTTATCTAGTATTTGGGCATTGACTTCTGTCCCTGCTATAGCCACTGAAGTGTCTGCAACTTTATTCCTGGCATAGGAAATGCCAGATGATTGCTCCCAGGGCACTCAGCCATCTTCCCTGCTGACTGGTCTTCACCTTACCTCTCACGGGCACTGTCGATCCCCGAAGCCTGACATTTACTCCCATTTAATCCCAGGATTATGCAGTCTACCTGTAGCTCTCTGATAACCACTCGTATTCCTCAAACATATTCATCAGTCAACACCCTCCTCCATCTTCACTGCCCTTTCCTGGATCACATGGGAAGTTCTAGATCCCCTTCATGGCACCTGCATGCTTTGGGGGATCTGAATACTGAGTAGGGGGAGAAGGAGGGAGGAAGGACTGTTGTCTTAGACTCTCCATAAAGTACAAATTCATGCTTATTCTGTCAACTGGGTGCATCCTGAAGCAGAGCTTCCCTAAAGCACTTCAAAATATACTGGGCTATACTCTAGGAAGTCAGATCAGGATCCCCTACTCGAAAATACCCGCAAACCTCCCTTTGTTCCTAAAATCACGCCCACAGAATACCTGGGTGATTATTCCAGAAGGGCATAGGAGGACACAGCACTTGGCTCAATTTCTACTTGTTCTTTCATCCCTTTCACCAAGGCTTAGAAGACCGCTTTATTCTCTCTTCTTGTCTGAGGAAGAGCTCCCTTACATCACATCTTCTATCCCTGCTGAAAATGGCTTTTGTATAACTCTATTACCATAAATTCTAGTATTTAATGTATAAAAGGGAGCTTGTAGAATGTAGAAACCCAAATCCCTTTCTCTTTCAACAAAGCTTAGTTTACAAGGCCATGGTCTCACTAGGAACTCAAGACAATAAGCTTTAATGCTCAGAGCTAAGCAAAGATTTATTTGTTTTCGGTAACATGTTCTTAAAACATTGAGTGGTAAAGGGGCAAAGTCATATTATTTAAGGGGAATTAAATATAAACCACTTTAATAATTTAATAATTATACTCATGCCATAATTCCCACTTAAAATAAGTAGCTATTTTGAGCATATATTTTGTGCCAGACACTGCTTTTAACTGCTTTTTAAATGTCAACTTAATTAAATTTCCCAAAAATCTTATTTTTGGTATTGTTCCCATTTTATAGATGAGGAAACTGAGGCACAGACAAGTTATTTTCCCAAGGTAGCCCAGATATCAATGTTCACAGCCAATCTGGCTTCAGAGCAACTGATACCATATTCCTTTTCACATGGATAAGTCACATAGATATAAACACCATCTATAGCTGACGAGTCCCCAATTTCTAATCCCAGCCTGGAAGTCTCTAAATTCCAGGCTCAATTATTCAGTGATTACTCCATTTCTGCCTGGATTTCTAATAGTCATTTCAAAGTTAATGTATTTCAAACCAAATACCTGAGTTCTATACACTTCCTCCTCCTATCACAACTGTTTCTCCAGTTGTCTTTCCTAATGCAGTAAACAGCCCCACCATTTTTCCAATTGCTGAAGCCAAAATAATAGGATCATTCTTGACTCCACTCTTTTTTTCACACCCCATGTCTAATTCATTAGGAAATCCTGTTACCTCTACCTTCAAAATAATATGGGATCCAACTACTTCTCAACGCTTTGTTGCTACCACCTAATCGAACACACCATCATCACTCCCCTAGATTATTGTAAAAAGCCTCCTGCCTTGACCCTCTGCTTTCACTCTGACCTCTATAGTCTATTTTTAACATAGCAGCCAGTGTGATCATTTAAAACACATAATCTGACCATGCTAATCTTTTGCTTGAAACCTCATGGACTTCAATATCACTCAGAGAAAAAGTAAAAATTCTTAAAATGAACTGGCTGGCACTGCATGACTCGGCCCCACTGCTCTCCCTCTGATGTTATTTTCTGCCATTCTGTTCCTCATTGTCTCAGTTCTTCACTCATCAGCTCTTTAGTCGTTCAGCTCTAGACCTACTGGCCTCCTTGCTTTTATTCAAATGCACCAAGCATGCTTCTATCTCTGGGACTTTCTCCTTGCTGTTCCCTCAGCCTGAAAGACTCTCCCCAAATATCTGCATAAGTATCTTCCTTATTTCCTTCAGATATCTACTCTTAGAAAATGTCACCTTATCTGAGAGGCCTTCCTGATCACTCCATTTGAAGTAGCAATTCACCCCACTCCTTCCATACCTTTGTTTTCTCTATCCACCTTTCTCTGCCTTGTTTTTTCATCTTACTCATTACCACTTAACATTTCATATGTGCTCATGTGTGTGTCTTTCCTTAGAATGG
>PVKH010037042.1:0-11511 GCA_004027955.1 Chaetophractus vellerosus | reverse complement strand
AAACAAATTATGTGAGTCCCTAGAATAAATAATTGGGTATGGAAAGCATTGCAATGAAATGTGGTTTATGTTTATCTAGCTAGAAAAAAATGTACTTTGAAATGACATTTAAATTACCTTCAGAGAATTGAGTTACCCGATATTTTCTTAGTTAAAATCCTAAATACCTTTTTGTTCTCCTAAATAACTTCTGAAGTGATTCACTTCTCCCTCCTCTCGTGGATTTTTGCAAAGTCTTGTCGGTACTCTCCCCTCTATTGCAGCCAGAGGGCACTGACTATAACACAGATCTACTAATGTCACTTTCATGCTTAAGATTCTTCAATGGCTTCTCCCAAGATTGTAAGATCTCTGAAAGCAAGGGCTGTGGCCTCCAGCACTTTGCCGAGGGGCTGGTGCCTCTGGGCACTCACACGTGCTGTCTCCAGGGCCAGGTTGGAGATTCATTTTATTTCGGAAAGCCAGTTGCACACTGAATAGAACAGACATGATATTCCTTTTATCTTATGTTAACAGCATTTATTGCAGCTCAGGAGCATTTTTCTCTGAACCGCCTGACAACACTGTGAGTCCATATTTTGAATTTTTAAAATGATCTGCTACAGGACACATATTCATCTGACTGGTATGTCTCAGGTATGTTTTGGAATAGGATCATTTTGATGATCTATGGTCCTTTGGGACCACGGTATTCTCAGGTGAAAAGGGTGTAAAGTGGATGAAACTTTTCATTTATAATTTATACTCTTAAATAGCATTCAGATGATAATCAAAGTAAGAAAGGCTACAACTGGGTGATCCATCTGACCTGCAGGGTGGGTGTAGACTTCAGGTCTGTCCTCGCCCAGAATGAGCCTTCCAACTCTTCCCAAATCCTCTTTTCTAGGTTATCTAGAAAGTCTAGCTGCAACCAGATAATCAGTCTGATGACTGGCTCCCTCCCCCCCCCCCCCCCCCCCAAAGACAGACAGGAAGAAGGTACTATTTAACCAAGATGCAAAAAGAGTCCAAGATTCAGGGTTATTGGAAGAATTGTGGAATTGGGGGAATTTGAAACACAGTCCAGGGAGAGGAAATCCACTACTAGGAGGTTGGTATTCAGTTATTTGGAAACTGGCATCCATTCTAAGACACACAGTCAATGGGTTCCTAAGACACCAAAGGCAGGGTAGTTCCAGGGGCAAAAAGGCAGAACCTGCTCTGCCCGTGGGCTGGGGGTGGATTCTGGGAGAGCTGAGCCAGGCTGTATTTCTAAGATCAGAGAATTCCTGGGTGAGAAGTCAGGAGGATTGTTCCACTTTTAGGATAAGGAGACATGTTTAGTTGATATGCAAGTTTTGTTTTGTTTTAAATTCCAGATTTGCAAAAGCTTTTATAACATGGTCAGGGTTGGTCATACTTAATATCTTCAGAATCACTGGGACAGCACCTGGGGTAAGGTGCCATGACATAGGCACTTACACTTGCTGAATGAATGAAAGGGTAGGGTCAGAGGGTAGACATAGAGTGGGCAGAGAAGAGAAATAAGCTGCCTCCGCCTTCCTTTATCAGTGTCTTCTGCTCCATTTCTCCTCAGGGACCAAGGCAGCTTGCTATATAACCAACTCTTCAAAGATTAAGAGAAATACAAATAACCCAGGAACTCAACTCTACTCTTAGGTCTTCAAATAATTCTTTTGATTATCTGCTTCATGATAGTGGTTTTACAGAAGCTACTGGTGAGGCCCTGGTATTTAGATGTAGAAGGGTTTTACATCTGTTTCTTTCTTTTTAAAAATAATATTAACAGAAGGATTAAGTGAGGGGAAGAAGTGGCAAACATAGCATCTACTGGCTTGAAACCAAGCAACTACTTTCCATTTTTTTCCTCATTCAACTCTCAAACATTGCCCAACTTTTCCCCAGCCATTAGTCCTCATAATGACTTGGATACAATCACCCAGAACATTCACAAGCCACCATGTGTCATCAGTAATTCTCTCCCATACCTGGTGACAGGAAGAAAATAAACACCCTATTTTTTAATGTTTTGAACTGCATAGTGGAACACTGGCTTCCTCTCAAATGCACAGAGCAATTACATACATGGCCAATGGAAAATAAAATGTACTAAGTCACAAAAGGAAGTTTTGCTTTGTGTATAAGGTTAACTGCAGTGCTGGAGGAAAAATATTGATTTCTGCCCTTTATCACTGGAAAAATTCTTCAGTGGTGGTTTGTGAAAATTTCACCACCTCAGGGCTGCCAAGGTCAACGAGACCTAATGTAATCGACCTGCGAGATGCTTGCCTAACTATTTTTTCGCAAATAGTTTGTGACCATTTAACCTTTTGAAACTGGCACCCTCTTTCAACACATGCTGCTCCTTAGCACCTTATCCTATCCCCTCTGCGCCCTTCCCCTGTCCCAAAAGCCAGGGAACCATCACCCTGCGGGGGGGGGGCGGGGGGGGCAAATCCTAGAGTCAAGGACATTTCAAAGAAATAGCGACTGTCACATTTCATGTCCTTTTTATTCCAAAACACTCAGACGCTTTATGTGTGTTAGGAGGGAGGCGGGTTAGAAGGAGACTTAGAAATAGGGGGAAATCTCTCGCAGTGTTTCCGATTCAAGTTCTCAGGCCCTGCTGAAAGTTCATTAATTAGGGATTTAAAAACAAAAAGTGTTTCATACGACCAGTTCAATGCCAAGCTTTACAAACTGTCCCGGTCTTTGGCTCTGGGCACTTGGTCTTTAGTTTGTGGCAATTCCCTCACCTCCTCGGCCTTTGCCTCTCTCACGGTGCCACCGCGGAATTGCGCGACTTTCTACGAAGTAATCAAACGGAGGCTTAGCTCCCCCCCCCCTACCCTTTTATTTTTCAGACAAAAAGAAAATAAATGAATATGACCCGCAAGAGAAGTCGGGGAAATAATGCCAAGTTCTGAAGGGGCCACTCCTTTTCCTCCCCACGGCGGAGCCCGAAGCGCGGGGCGGGAGACGGTCCCTACCTGCGGCCGGGCGGCGGCGAAGGCGGCGGGGTCGCGGCGCCCATGGCTCCGCCAGCCTCGGGCGGCCGAGCCTGGAAACGCGAGCGACTCGGCGCCGCCAGGAGCCCGCCGCGCTCCGAGCTGCAGCCGGGGCTCAGTCATTGGGCCCGCGCGTCACGTGGCCCTGCCGGCGGGCGAGCCTCCCCGGCGCGCGTGACCCTTTACCTGCGCGCCCCGCGGCTCCCCCGGCCGCGCCGAGGCTGCGCTGCGGCATCCGGTGAGCGCGCTCCGCCGGGCTGGCCCGGCACCGCTGGAGCCCGACGTCCGGCCTCCGCGGAGCCGGCGCTGCCATCCGGCGTGCACCGAAGCAGAACAGCCAGCAGCCCGGCCCCGGACGGCGGACGCCCAGGTTGCACGCCAAGCCGCCTGCTCGTCCTGGGACACTTTTTGGTGCCCGCTTTTCTGCCATGGTGTAGGGACAGGGGAGCTTCCTAAGGAGTGTTTGCGACTTAAATAAATAAATGCACCCCCCCACACACCCCCGGCAAATAGATTTGTACGGCTCATCCTCGTGTATTTGAGGTTTTCCGTTTTCGCCTCAATTCTGGAATTAGCAACTAGGATCTGGTGCGTGCGCTCTCCCCTGCCTTTATGAGATCCATGGCCTGATGACGCTGCCTTGGTGATCATTCCCGGGGAAGTTCCCCATCGCGCATCTTCCTCCTAACGGCCACAGAGCGAGTTCATCTAAATCGCGGTTCCCTGGCCGCTACAGCTTCCCTCTCTTTTTCTGGGGTGTTGGGACCTTGGCTGCAACATTACGTCCAATTTACGGAGCTCCACGCCCATAGTTGTTGGAATCAATGTATCTAAGGTGGGTGGAGAATTGTTTGCTTTGCTCTAAAATAATACTTTTTAAAGGATTCACCTGCGCTCAAAATTAAATGCTGCGCTCAACAGGAAAATATGTAACGCAACTGCGCCACCTAGTTTACCCTCTTCTCTCAGTTCCCTTCAACGCATTCTGGGAGAGTAAGGATAAAAGAGAATGTTGTAGAAGTGAATGGACAAAATATATTTAAAGATGGACGTACTGCCCTCAGTTTTTCAATGTTTGTACTTTAGTGTTTGAGTAGCCTTCACAGGACATCTTTCACGCTTGCTAGGGAAAGACAATTATTTGAATTGTCCCAGTTTTGTAGTCACTGCACACTTTAAAACGAAAGATTTATAAGGGAAGCTATATGTGTTTTACGTCCTTTAATGATAAAATTCTTTGTCACAGTTACGGGTTATAGCAAAATGTGGTTATATACACTGAAATTTCTGAGAAAATATTGTGTATTTATCCTAATGTGGGAATTATAGAATTATGTGACTCCAATGTTTTAGGTCATCATCATCTAAAAAGAGGCAGGAAATCTTATAATTATGATTTTCAAGGTATAAATTCGAGAATTAACTATTGTCATAGTTTTGATATCTGCCTGTATTTAAACTTCTTTCTTTGAACAGAGTGGTTTCTTTTGAAGAGTTTCAGTGGAGTCAGCAACAATTGATGAAAGGTTTTGAAAAGTATTGCTGTTTGGCAAAGTTAACAAGAATCTTTGTCTTGGTTTCTAAAGTGTAGTTCCCAGACTAGCAAAATCAGCATCACTTGGGGAAACTTGGTAAAAAAGCACATTCTTGGACCCCACCCCAGACACACCAATTCAGGAATGGTCGTGGAGGGGAATGTGTGAAGAAATCTGCATTTCAACAAGTGCTGCACACTCAGTTTGAGAGCCACTGCCTTGAGAATACTCAAGCAGCTCACTAAGTTACTCTCATCCAAAGGCTGGGGTTCTCTAAAGCTGGAGATGCTGTAGTTATTGGTAACTCAAATTACCAAAGTTACATGTAATAGAGATCCAAGAGGCCCTTGTAAAAAGTATGAAGAAAAACTTCTGTTATCTAGAGGCATATGGTATAAAAACACCATGATTCATTTAGCTTTTTAGGTGTGTTCGTTGGCATATAAATTGTTCCTAATTAGTGAGTCGTGGTAGATAGGAAAGGTAATAGGTTTGAGTGGGTTTGTTAATGTAGTTCTAAAAAATACCAAAAAAAGCAAAAAGAAATATCAAACAAAAAGTTTAAGGTATCTGCTTACATTATAAAGACAATACTCCCATCCCCTGCCATATCTTTAAGACATTTTAGTAAGGATATCTGAAGTCTCCGTGTTGGTAAGAAAGAGATAACTGGTTGTATTTCCTATCTTCAACTCAAATTTTTCCAGTGGGTGGAAGGCATATTTCCATTTGCCTGCGTGGATGTTTTACCTTTAAAGTTTATAGGTCCAACTTAATTTCCCCAGTTTCATCTCCTATTCATTTTACACTTATAATTCCATTATCCATACAGTTTTCAAACCTGGAATTTTTTTTACTTTCCTCTCTCCTTCATCATCCACCACTATCATTTAAGCCCTGAAATAGTCCTTGAATTGCTCCTCTTTCCAGCCTCACTGCCACTGTCCTAAGATAGAGTGCTTTTAATTTCTATCTTAGATCATTGCAATAGTCTCTTCACTGGTTCCCCAGCTTCTGGTCTCTTCCATTTCTTATCCTTCTGATACAGTACTGCCTGAGTCATTCTAACATACTGTTCCGATCAGTCCATCCCATTTCTCAAAAACTTTTTTTTTTTTAAGGCTCTCAATTGCCTGCTGAGTAAAGCCTAAAATCCCAAAATAGTGTGTAAGTCACCCAAAAAATGCTCTGACTCTCCCTAGTTTTGCTCATGAAGCTTCCTTCACATGAAACGTCTTTCTGACATTCTGACAGCAAAATCCTACTTACCCCTTCAATCCTCAGATAATATGTCACCTCCTCTTGGGCATCCTTTTTAATTCCCAGTTAGACTTAATTGCCCCTTCTGTAGTGTATCCTCAGTACCTTGCTTTCACTTTTATTAACAACTTTTATCAATTCTGTCTTACGTCTGATTTGGTTGAGTATCCTTGAGATTGTAAGATTCTGGAGGACAGGAGTCATGCATGGCTTATTTTAGCATCCCCTAGGGCATGCCATAATGTTTCAGACTTAGTAAGCAAGGAGTGTTTGTGTGTTCTTGTTCCTAGGAAATATATTTAGTCAAATAATGCTCTCCATGTATATGAAATAATTTTCTACAAATATTGATAAACTTTTAAGCACTTTTCCTGGTGAACAGAAAGAGAAGAGGTTTAACCTTAAACCTAAAAGATTTAGATTGGAATTCAAGAAAGAATTTCCTGGCATGGGTAATGGAATAGTTTTAAATGGTGGTAAATTTTAAACAGAGTTTAGTCTCATTCACATGAAGATGAGAAGACAATAAGCCAGAGAGATAATTTCTTCAATATTTTCTTAACACTTTGATTTTAAGTTTCTCTGATAACAATCATTTCATGACAACTAGATATAAATTTTCACCTATTACCTAGTCATCATCATTTAAACTCTCCAATTTTGCCTCTTTAAAAAATATTCTTTTTGGTGTTGGTGGTGTCTAAAATCCAAGAGACAAGAAGTGGGAAAAGGGCATATGGGAAGGCTCTCCCTTTGATCTTGCTCTCTCACCTGAAGGGAATTTATGAGTGGGACTATTTCTTGATTATCATCCACCTCACCTCTGCCACAAGCCCCAGAGGGACGTACACTTTCCTTGCACATAAACACATAGAACTTGTTAAATATCTACTTTTCTCTTAAGACTGTGAAATCCTAGAATGCATTAACTATTTTATTTATGTTTGTTTTCTTGGTAAAATTTATGACTGCTATGATTAATTTCACACATTAACTTGCTGAGGTTATGGCGTCCAGTTGTCTGGTCAAACACTGGCCTGCTTTTTACTGTGAAGCTATTTCATAGATGAGATCTGCAGCTACAACCAGTTAATTGTATCTACAAGCAACAAAAAGATACTGGCCTCAATATTGTGTGTAATCTCTTCATATAATCAGCTGGAGGTCTTAAAAGCCAGAAGTGTTTCAGAGGTCAGAAGGTCTGCTTCAATTTCAACATTGGCTCTTGCTGGAATTTCCAGCCAGCCAGCTTCCCCTTGGGAATTTGGACTAAAGATTTCAATATCACCTTTATCAGAGTTTCTGCCTATGGCTTGCCCTATGGAGTTTAGATTTGCCAGCCCTCACAGTCATATCAGTCAATTCCTTATAATAAATATATAATAAAAATATTATTTAGTAACAAATAATAAATATATAATATAAGTATCAATAAATATAAATATGTATGTATTTATCCTATTAGTTTTCTTTCTCTGAAGAACTCTAATACAATGACCAAATAAATATTTGCTGAATGAATACATCAACTATTACTGTATACCTGAGAAATTCGGTAGTTTGCAAAGACCTCCAGTGATTGTCAGAGCCCAGCTTGGTCTCTAATCTGCATGTTATACAATTCAAGTTATATAATATTTTATTATTATTGGAAAATGTTACTGGATATTCAATGAGATATTTTATGTGCTTTGAGAAAGTTAATAAAAAAGACACTAATGGTGCACTGAAATTCTGCTTGGCTGTTTTTCCTGAGTCTTGGTTCCTAGGTTTCCTAGTCTGTAAATTTGGAATTATAGCAGTACCTACCTCATAAGATTGTTGTGAAGATAACATGGCCTGGTACATTTAAAGCTTTGAGAATAGTGCCTGGCACACAGTAACATTCGCAATTATTACTACTGAAGGTCTCTACATCCACCAAAGCTGGGGGAGAAAAGCAAACACCACACAAATCTAAGTAGTGTATCTTTTATTCATACAAACAATACATACACTAGACTGTACATTGTTTAAAGACTGCAATAATTTTCTAGTTTAACAACTCTGTAACAAAATTTAACTAAATGTAACATTTATGAAAATATAAATCTCTGATTGGGTAATTCTTCCCAACAATACAAAGTTTACATAAAAACATTCAATCTGAGCTATCAGTTGCAAACAAGTTAGGAAATGTCATTTAAGTCACTTATTATACTCTATTGGCTTTTACATAGGACATTCACATACTACATTTAATCCATCTAGGCATTTAATTCTTAGGAATGTGTGGCATGGAGGTCCACCTGATAATGACAGGACTAAGAGTGTGTTGTCTCTGAAGAGCTAAAAGAAAAAAAAAAAAAAAAGCACTGACTCGTACAATCAACTCCAGGTGATCTGTACGTGAATCTGGGGGCTCTTGGGTTACCACCTACCTGACAGACCACACTGAAGAAGTCCTTCACCATGGAGTCGGGTGTTTACATCTGAATCACATATTTCAATGTTTATGTGTCTCATTGCTTTCCAAAGTGAAATAAAATGACGGGTTCGATTACTTTGTTCCTCCCATTAGCATCAACAAACAAGATGTCCCGGTATTTTCTCTTACATAGCTCCCCAACATCCATATGAGGGCTACAGCAGAAGTTATCACTACCTCTATTTTGCAGTTTACAAAAGCAATACACTGGGAAGGTAAAGACCTATCTAGGGATACCTGATGAGTGCAGGGCAGAGCTGCACTGAAAGCAAGTTAGTTCCTTGATCATTATTTCTGCCCACTCAAGTCACTATTGCAGCTTTCAAATCAAACCAAACCAAACCAAACCAAACTGAACCAAACCAAACCACCACTACTGATACCCTTTGAGAAGTTATCCAAGGGTATACCGTGTGGAGTATGTGGAAGGGAGGAAATCACTTTCACCATCTGGGATATAATATTTTCTTTTAAATAGGTGAAGTCGTTTTTTTAAAAAAAATATTTAATACCATTTCACAGCTTCTGCTTTGAAACAGATGACACTAAAAAAGGCTCAGAACAGTTCTCAAGCAAAAGTGTAACAGATAAAGAAGCAGACATATGGTGTAGAAGTAAGAAAGTGGTTACAAACAGAGACAATAAAGAACCTTTGGACACCCTTAAATTTATGGAATATTTTAGCACAAAGATAGGCATATTCAGTTTGTCCCAGAGTATTTGGTCATCTATCTGTGTTTTTCACAGGAAAGAGGAGAAATGAGAGTAAGGCAAATGTCATCAGTATTTCATAAATGGCATGTCGAGAAAGCTTGCTTTCTATTAAGATTTACTGTAGGGATTTAGGAAATAATTTATGTTTCCATAGTACAGACTTCTGTTAGAATAATGATAGAAGTGAACAGGTATGTTTTGACCACAGTTGTAATGCCCTTTCTGAATTTCTTTAGAGCCAGCACAAATATGCATTTTAAGAGACGAGAAAAGATTGTGGTTTCTTAATAAACATATTCTTTTGCACCCAGGAAATAAATAATTTAAAAATCATATATTCCATTTTACAGAAACCCTTGCATGCAATTGTTGCAACTGTATTTTAATGAAGACGGACTCTCCGTGTTCAGTAGCCCTGTGATGGTGATAGTTAGCTCTTGTCCCAGTCCAGTTCATAGCCTGACTTTTCACATTGTTTCACTTGGGAAACAGGAAATACATCTGGGCGTTTTTGTTACATTATTTTGCACTTTTCTACCTTCCATCTACAGACTGGGTTTACACAGTTGTCAGGAGTGTAAAATAAGGAGAGATTAAGGCTGTATTTACTTATGTCCACACAATCATTTGAAGTCAAACAGCTCTCTGTCTTCATGATTTCAACTCATTTTTGTAGAATACTAGTCCAAATGGTCTGTATATAATGCTCTCTACCACACAGCTAATTTAAAAACTATCCTATAACTTCCAGGTGAAGTAGCCATTTAGATACTATTTCTAGGGATTTTCTGTTAATTCATTCATGACAGAATGAATAAGCTTTGACAGAGACTAAAACCAAAACTTATTTCCCATTCCTGAACATTTCACGAGCATGTTATTAAAACACTGGAATGCCCGCATCTTTCTTGTCTTTTAATAAATGAACAGTGTATCATTTGGGATATAGAAGACACACTATTCGCTTTTGTATGTGTATCATGTGTTCCCGTTGATCAGTACAAACATGTTAGGTATCCGGGGCAAGGCTGTGGCCCCTGGATTCTAGGGCGGAGCACACCCTCTCATAGCAAGAATTGTATTTCTTAGAGGGTGTAGCTTCATTGGACTCTGAGGAATCACTCACCGTGATGGGGCTGTCTCTTGCAAAGACCTCGGTGGATTCTCTCCATAAGCAATCGACAGACACTTTAAAACAATAACTGTTACACTTTGGTCTGGATATCTGTGTTGCATTGTTGAAAATCTGCCTGCTATTCGAAGTGGCTATCTTAATTTTCAGTGCAGCATCAACGCGGTCCACCACTGTGTATATCCCTATACTCCCATCATCAAAGCCCACAATGATGTTCAGGTGCCTCTGTGAGAGTGCAAGAAAAGTTGGTGTTTTGTAAAGCGAACAAGCACCGATATTTTTGCCATCGGCCAATCTCATTACAATTAAGCTGGATGTTGCGCCATTTTCATCCTCCTCTTCTCCATTTCGGAAACAAATGTATACCAGGTAGCGGCCATCTCGAGACAATCTCTGCCGCCAGATGATCCCAGAGGCATGAACCACCCGTAATTTACCACTGTGTAAATCAAGCACGTTGATATTTTCATCTCCCCTAGATATAATACCTAGCTTTCCATTCGGAGAGATCTCAAAATCCTCTAGGTTTTTCAAGAAGTTGTTGGGAAGTTGCACACGTCGACAGATGACTTCCTCTGTCAGACTCCAGATGTTCACAGTCTCGGCTGATGTGATAAACACTATGATATCGGGACAGTCGGGGATCAATTTAAAATTCACAATGGTGGTCCCATCTTCACAGCAAAATTTCTTGGTGATACTTCCAGTCCAAAGACTGACTGCCAGCACTTTGCTTTTGGTCATTCCCACCACAAAGGTATTTGCGGAGGTTATAAAGGCATTCTGCAAAGTGGTCAGAATGTTGCAAACTCTGTGGCCTGTGGCCAGTCTCCAAACCCTGGAGGCGTTTTCCTCACAGAGTGAGACCACGAACTGGTCATTGTGCGTAATCAGCAGCTGAGATATTCTCTGTCCATTAATTCGGAAGAGGTTTTCACCACTGCTGGTGTGCCAGACATACTGGCTGCTTTTGTCATCTGATGTCACCATGATGTCTCCAGAAGATGTCAACACACAGTGTTCAACTATTCCTTCGTGCTTAAACACTGCTTCAATGAACCCGCTGCTGAAGTTCCACTTATGAACGCAATCAGAACCATCAAGGGAGTAAATTATTTCCCCTCTAGTAGGTAACACCAGACTTTGGATGGGTTTTCCAGTCTTATCTATGTTGGACATAGCTGTGATTATGTCTATATCCCATATAGAAAGAACCCCGCTGGTTGATAAAGACAGCAACATATTGTGGTGAATAGATTTAACCAACTTAACTATGGTACCTGAAATTTCCTGTAAGCTTGCCATACACTGTCCTGTGTCCCGCCTCCAAAAAAACACGGCTGAGGTATTTTCCATGGTTGCAATTATGCAGTCTCCATTTTTGGACAGCAC
>PVKH010037041.1:0-11508 GCA_004027955.1 Chaetophractus vellerosus | reverse complement strand
AAATCCTGTAATGTCTATCCTGCATATAGTGTCTAGATGTCTCCTGAGCCCCCTGCAGCCCCGGTATTTGAGGCTATAGTTACTAAGGCATTCAATGAGATCCTGCTAAGACGTGCATAAGGATAACCTCTGGAATGACCTTCCATCTCACTTTGAAATCTCTTAGCCATAAGAACTCATTTGCATTTACCATTTCCCCCTTATGGTCAAGGTTTTTTTTTTTTCCATTTCAGCACTGCGTTCACTATATCCCATAAGTTTTGATAAGTTGTGTTCTCATTTTCATTTATCTTGAGAAATCTACTAATTTCTCTTGCAATTTCTTCTTTGACCCACTGATTGTTTAGCAGTGTGTTTTTAGTTTCCATATATTTGAAAAATTTCCCCTCTCCTGCCTATTATTGATTTCCATCTTCATTCCATTATAATCAGAGAAGGTGCTTTGTATAATTTCAGTCTTCTTAAATTTATTGAGGGCTGTGTTGTGGCCTGTTTTGGTCAGCCACAGGAGTGCCTTTTGAAATACACCAAAAAGAGGTGGGTCCTTATAAAGTGTGTTTATTTGGGGTAGAAGCTTACAGTTACCAGGCCACAAAGCATAAAGTTCTTCCCTCACCAAAGTCCACATGTTGGAGCAAGACAGCTGCCAACGTCTCCAGTGTTCAGGCTTCTGGGTTCCTCTGTTCCTGGGGCTGTGTTTCTCTCCGGGCTTAGCTTCTGTTTCCTCCACAAGTTCAGCTGTAGACCATGAGGTTCTCTATGCATTGCATCTCTCCATAAGGCCAGCTGTAGACTATTGGGCAAATGGCTCACTCCAACATCAAAACTGCTTCTCAAATCTGCTTCTCCAAATCTGCTTCTCCAAATCTGCTTCTCCAAATCTGCTTCTCTCAATCTGCTTCTCTCATCACTGCTGCCTCTTGTCTAGCCTTTTATACTTGAGACCATGCCCACCGAGGGGTGGGGCTCAATGTCTCACTGATGGGGCAGTTAATGCCCTAATCATAACTTTATCATGCCCAGATGAACAGATTAGTTTACAAGAATAATCAAATTTATATTTTTGGAATTCATAATTAAATAAAACTATAAACCATTACATGGCCCAACACGTGGTCTATCCTGGAGAAAGATCCATGAACACTTGAGAAGAATGTATAACCTGCTTATTTGGGGTGTGATGTTCTGTATATATCTGTCAGGTCCAGTTTGTTTATCATATTGCTCAATTTTTCTGTTTCCTTGTTGATCTTCTGTCTAGTTTTCCTATCTATTGATGTGAATGGCATGTTGAAGTCTCCAAATGTTATTGTAGAGACATCAATTTCTCCTTTCAGTTTTGCCAGAGTTGGCCTCATGTATTGTGTGGTACTCTTGTTAGGTGCATAGATATTTATGACTGTCACTCCTGCCTGGTGGATTGTCCCTTTTATTAATATATAATGGCCTTCTGCATCTCTTGTCACTTTTTTGCATTGTCTGGCACCCTGCACTCCTTTGGTTTCTATTTGCATGAAAACTATTTTTCCAACCATTCACTTTCCTTCTATTTGCATCCTTTATCTAAGGTGAGTCTGCTGCAGACAGAATATGAATGGTTCATGTTTTCTCATCCATTCTGTCAGCCTATGTTGTTTGATTGGGGAGTTTAACCCATCACCATTCAATGTTATGAAGTAAAGACATTTCTTACTTCAACTATTTTATCCTTTGTCTTTCATGTCATACCTTATTTTTGTCCACCTGCTAGTCTTCACTTCTATACACTCCTCCAAACCTATCTCTCTCTTCTTTTCTTTTCTTGCTGCAAAACTCCCTTCAGTGTTTCCTGCAGAGCTGGAATTTTGTTTACAGACTCTCTTAACTTCTGTTTGTCTTTGAATATTTTAAGCTTACTGTCATATTTGAAGGACAGTTTTGCTGGATAAAGAATTCTTGGCTGGCAGTTTTTATCTTTCACCATAATTATATGGTACCACTGCCTTCTTGCTTCCATGGTTTCTGAAGAGAAATCTACCTTATGTCTTATTGGACAGCCCTTGTATGTGATGTTTTGCTTTTCCCCTGGTACTTCAGAATTTTCTCTTTATCTTTGGCATTTGGTATTCTGCACATTATGTGTCATAGGGTAGATCTTTTTGGATTTATTCTAATTGGGGTATGCTCTGCTTCCTAGACACATATAATCATGTCCTTCAGAAGAGTTGGGAAATTTTCAGCCGTTACTTCCTCAAACACTCTTTTTGCTCCCTTTCCATTCTCTAACATGTATGTTGGTGTGCTCCATGTTATCATTCAACTCCTTGAGCCCCTGTTTAATTTTTTCCATTCTTTTCTCTCTCTGTTCTTCTGCATTTTCAATTTCCATTGCTTTTTCCTCTACATCATTGATTCTTTCTTCCATGATTTCAAATCAGCTGTTGTGTGCCTCTATTGTAGATTTAATCTCATTTCTTGTGTCTTAAAATCTCATAAGCTCTGTTATTTTTCTATCCAAGTTTTCAAGCTTTTCTTTGTGCTCATCCAGTGTCTTCTTAATGACTTTTATTTTTTTAGTCATGTTGCCCTTCAACTCCATGATTTGATTTAGGAGATTTATACGAATCTCATTGATTAGCTGTTTCAAGTCCTATGTCTTCTCTGGAGCTTTGATTTGTTCCTTTGCCTGAGTGATATCTTCCATTTTCTTAGTATGGCTTGTAATTTTTTCCTCATGTCTAGGTATCTGATTCATATTCTAAATTTACTCTCATGCTCAGTTCTTCTCTGAAAAGCCTAGGGATTTACTCTTAAGTAGATGTGTGCTACCACTCTTCTTTGCCTCTTGATTCAACTTGTTCTAGATATTTAAAATTGCCCCTGTTTAACTGCTCAAACCATGGCTAAGGGCCCAGTAATACTGTGCAGGCCAGTTTCCAAAGGCCTGGAGAAGGGGTCAGTAAAGACACCTGCTTGCTTTTATTTATTTATTTATTATTATTTTTCCCTTTGCATGCAGTTTTCTGTTCTGGCCAGCAGATAACACACTTTGGAAGACCTCTCAGCTCAGACCCCAAGTGCTATGGGGGGAATATATCCAGTGTAACTCAGAGGTGAGTGGTGCAGAAGCAATGGCATCAGGGCTCTCCAAGCCTCACAAAGTGTCTCAGAAGCTCTCCTCCTCCATGCTGCATCCCACCTTCCCTCCCTTTGCCTCCTCAGCAACTGACCCCAGACAGTATGGAGGGTGTTTGCTCCCTGCAGGCTCTCACTTCAAACAATGTCACAATGCCACCCAGCCCAGAAGTATGTGACCTCTCCAATGCAGCAGACCAAGTTCCCTGGTCAAATTCTGAATTTGTTATTGGATGTGTTCCTCCACTCTCTTTTGTTGGGGAAGAGGACCTCTACAACTTCCTCGGTCCACAGCTATTGCAGTCCACAGCCACTGCAGTCTGCAGTACTAAATTGTTGTCCAATTTCTTCATTTCAGTATTCACATGAGGGGCAGATATTAGGTCATAAATAAATGTTTTACTGTTTTTTCACAATTGCCTATTCAAATATGACCTTCTTTATTAGGTCTCGCATCATACATCAAATCTGGCTATCACCTCTTGTACCTATTTCTTCTATTGCTGTTTTATGTTGCCCTTTAAATTTTGCCTACCTTCCAAAGGTTTTAAACTCCTTTTGAAATATTTGGTTTAGTCTTCCTTTTTTCAGTTTGGTGGCTACTGTTTTTTCCTGGTGTGGTTTATTGTCAGAAATTATACTTGAATCTGCTTCCTGTGAGCACCTGCTTTGTCTAACATAGTTTGTCCTCTGTGTGGTTTCAGAGTCACGGAAGAGAAGATGTCTCTGGTAATATGAGTGTCCCTGCTCCTTGAAGAGAACATGTGCTAAGATTTCTGAGAAACTTACACCCTTAGACTCACTCATTCTTTTTTAAAATGGCCCAGGCATCTAGAGCAAGACACAGTGCTTTCAGATTTAAATCATTTTCTGATGGATAGCCATCAACTAGGGTCAAATTGTTAATTCATAGTAATTACTCTGCTTAGGAACACTCAATAATAAACTTTATAACATTCAAGTACAACTATCAGCAAAGAATTACTTTATAATATTAACTAATTGTCATTGTCTTGATTAACAATAAACATCATTTATAAGAAAGGGGCAGAAAAGAGTAATAAATAAAATGCAGGCTCTAAAGTAAGACTTTGAATTGAGAATTCTCTCTCCAACTCTACCTAGCTGAATACTCTTAGAGAAATAATTAACCCTCACTGGAGTAAAATCTAATCAGACATATACCAACGGTAATAGGGACATCAGGCAAATAGAGTTGTCTTGAGTATTTAATTGATTAATAAATGTAAAGCATTTAATATTGTGCCTTGTGTAACAAGCAGATGAAATATTTAGAAAAAAATAGTTATTTAAAAGTTGAGATTTTATATATAGTGCTTGGAAAATAGGGCATGTGACCTGGCATTGAAAATTGTGTTTGAGTACACTTGGGCTAGCTTTTGTTGTATTCCCCAGAAGCAATTAGAATTTGACATGCTTGGCACTATTATAGTCACATAAGTCTGAGATAGAATCTCTGTTGGCTAATATATCCTTCAATATTTATGGTAGTAAAACTATGACCCCAGAATATACATGGAAATTCCAGGTGAACTTGGGTTGGAAAGATACTACTCCATGAAAAATTTCAACAAACTCAAACTTTTGCCCTTGATATCAAAGCATTGACCTGAGTTGATTGGGAATGGGTACAGATAATTTATTAAAATTATGTAATTCATAGTGGCAGCTGTAAATGATAACTGGATATTGAAAGATTATATTGAAATAAAAGATATAGTTTTATTTAATCAAAGAGCTTATAATATATATGAATAGGCAGTATCTTTCTCTCTTTCAAAATTATTTTTTTAATAATTTTTTATATAATATTTTTCAGTGTATATCCCAAGGGAAGACTTTGTTTAAAAAAATAAATCAGGATTTGCAAGACAGAAAAATTAATTCTAGTCAGGTAATTGGATCCTCTATTGCAGGGGTTCTTAACCATTTTTGTTCCATGGACCCCTTTGCCATTCAGGCGAAAACCATGGAGCCCTTCTCAGAATGTAGTGGCAGATAGTTTTATGACACTCAACTAGTGTCAGGTTTAACAACTACCATAATTTTGAGCTATGGATAAGCATAAACAATGTTTTGAGATATGCAACACCTGTAAAGAAAAATGAAATGAATACTACTGTAATTTATTGCATATATTCATAAGTGAAGGAAATGCTAGATTTCAGTTAGAGCTGTAAGAAAATAAAGATAGTAAGTTAATTTTTTTAAATTCAAATTCACAGACCCCTTGGGGGTCCCTGGATCCTTGTTTAAGAACCCCTGTTCTAGTATAAATAAAGTTTTTTTAATGACACTTTGGGAATTTTTAGGGAATTTTGGCATAGGGAGTGGTGACATCAATGATATCCAAGTTGGCATAGAATGAATACATGTTTAGAGGGACAAATATCAGGCTACAGAGATGGGGCATAGATTACTGATTTAAACTTCTCATTGACCCTGTTGAATTAGTCATGAGCAATGTTTTTGTTTCTTTCTACTCTAAATATGCAGTGGGGATGGAGAAAAAAGGGACATAGTTATGCTTAAAATGGTAAAGTAGTGACCTTAACGCCACGGTAGTAAGATTTCATATAATTCATATATAGCCATGCTGGTGTGGGACCAAGGACACTAAGTCATTCAGGGTCTAGGTTAAAAAGACAGGTAGTTGAAAAATACTAAAATAAAGAAAGGCTTCATAGTAGCTTAGTAGGTTGGTGCTGGCAAAATGTTTCCACAAATGCATGTTTTTCAGACTACAGCTTTAATTAGTTTCACTCCAGATATTTTATGGTGCTTTATGCTATATTTGATGTGTTTTTTTTTACAAGCTAGCTTCCACAACAGTCCACAAAGACCTGGAAGAATATTCTTTTTTTTTTTTTCTTTCAGCACTAAATTTAAAATTCTGCTCTCAATTCTTTGTATATTTTCAGGTTGTGGATTATGTAACACTTAGGTCAAATTGGGTCTACTGAGTTAAAATGACAGACTTGACTTGAATGTTTTAATTACGTGGAAGACATGTTTGAACTTGCTGAAATGAATATTTTGTTTTGAAATGAGAATGAGAAGAAAAATTAAACTTTTGTTAGCTACTAATGATGATGCGCCAGGAAAAATAAATACAATAGATTGGCCAATGCTCATAGATTTTCTAGAAATTACTTTTGAAAACCAGAATTCTGTTTGTTTAAAATGAAAGAAAGGAAGAAGATGCAAAGGTTAGACAATACATATTTGATAGAGGTTTCTTCAAACTGATATGAGCAATTTTGTAGATGATAGTAAATGAAGAGAAATCATGAGTTTCTTAAAAAAAAAAATTGAAGCCTGAGAAGAGGGAAAATATTTGTGAAGATGATTCACATTGCAAAAATGGCAAAAAGAACGCTTGCTTTACCATATGAATTGAAGAAAGACCAACATGCAGTATTTTTTTTTCTAAGCATACAAATAAAAGAGATGGACTCAAATCTGGAGCTTCCATTGGTATAATGGCAAAGTTTAGAGATTGGATGAAACAGAAGTGGATTAAATCTCTGCACCCATCACTGTTCTAAAAGCTAATTAAAAATCCCTCAGCTATTAAAAAAGAGAGAGGAAGTGCCCGTACCTGACTTAATTATCACTGGATTAATAAAGAGGTTTTATGGAAAGTCCCTATCATACTGCCTTGCATATAATAAAGAATATAGATTTGGAGAATCCCCCTACATTATTAACTGTGTGATATTAGACAAATAATTTAATATCCATTTGTCTGTTCATAAAATAGGATAATTATAAAGCCTATCTCAAAATATTGCTGTTAGGGTTAATTTAGATGACATATTAAGGCAATGAAATAGTGATAAGCACATAGAATGTCCTCAGTAAATTGTTAGCTATTATTTTTGGTGAATATGAATTATCTGGTGTTACTAATTTAATTTTGATCCCTAAAAAGACATGTTTAAATCATAACCTCTGTTCTTATCAACATGAACTTACCCATAAATTGATCTTTGAAGATGTATTAGTTGAGATAAAACTGGATTAAGGTGAGCCATAATCCATTAAGAGTGGTGTTTTGTAGGAAAGGGTGAATGCCAAGTGACAACTCATGAAGAAATCAAAGCCCAAAGATAGTTGGCAATCCACCAAAACCTCAGAAGAGGCAAGAAAATATTCTCCCTTACAGATTTCAGATGTCTAGCCTCAAAACCTGTAAGAAAATAAATTTCTGCTTTTTCAACCAACTAGTCTGTGGTATTTTGTTGCATCAGCCCTCCTAAATTAAGTTGCCTGCTCTGCCATTCTCTTGTGTGAGTCATGTCTTATACTTGACATTACTCTTCTTGGGAATCTTTTCCCTACAGCCCCAAATTGAGTTAGATTTCCCAAAGCCTAGGCTCATCAAGCACCGTATTCTACCTCTACGATATACTTGCATCATATGGCCTTGTTTATCTATCCCCATTCATTAGGTAAAAAGTCTCAAATTCATTGGGTATAAGAATATAATGTGTTAAACTTCAAAGCAGTGTTTATTGTGTTTAAAATTATTCCTATCTCCCTTCCATATAGAGCATTTCTTTGTCTTTAAGCTAAAGATGCCCTTTCACTCTGCCATGATAAGATGGCATGTTATTTGCTGTTTTCCTAGTTAACCCAGGAGGCAAGACTGTCATTTCAAATATATCTGAAACCAATCAACCATCCAGAGGTTTGCTAGCTTGCTGGTGGTGGCTTAGGGCTTCAAATGGAGATTAGAGTTTAGAGTTTATCAGCAAGGTCTGGATGCTCTCCAGAATTGCTTTTCATTTTTCATGCAGCATTTTTCCATGTAGTGCAGCTCAAAATGACTTCTATTAATTGCAGGCCTGGGGCCATTTTATTGGAGTTATGTAGAACCCAGAATCGCAGCTTTCTTCTCTTTTTAATTTCAAATGAAGCTAAGGCTTCTGCCTTCAGCTCCTTTTGCTTGAGTAATGAAGTTGGCATTGAGCAGGCATCACTTAATCAGCACATTTATGATGCAATCTGCATTGCTGAGAAATCATTACATCAAACCTAAAAAGCCAAATGCTCAGACATAAAAAAATGATTCAAATATAAAATGCAAGAGAAAGGTGCATTTGGTCTTCCCCTAATTCTCAGATAAAGTCTGAAAGAAGAAGGTTGCCTATTTGAGTGAAAGATGTAAGACTAAATCCCAATCCCTTACCCAATCTGTGCACATTAGGGGACACTTGGGATGACAAAGATAAATAAGGCAAGATTTGTATCTTGTGGAACCTATGATCTGATGGAGGAGACATAAATATCACCACGTATCAAGAGAACACAGAGAAATTAACTAGTCGCTCAACCACAGGTGGCAAGACCTGACAAGTTTTCATAGCGAAGGTGGTACTTCATCTGCTTCTGGAAGCAGGAATAGTAGGTACTAGATGGTTGAGAAAATGTCAGACTATTCCAGATAGAGAAGAAATAATTGCCAAGTAAAGATAGATCAATATTTAAATAACATATTGGGATTAGGCCATGGATTTCATTATAAGCCCATTAATCACATTATAACAATATTTTGTGCCCCACTAAGCACAGTACTTTAGGAAATTTTGGACATTTCTGCATTTAGACTGAGGCTCCTACACATTAGAAATTTTGCAGCCTCCTTTGCTGGAGAATAAAGATGCCAACCTATCCTTCTGAATACTTTTAACATAGGGAGTTTCTCATTTTGTTCCTAGGGAATTGAATTCAGGGAATATCTTTTCTGAAACCTGGTTGCTATTTAAGGCATTTATTCTCAATTTATTCCTTTCAGCTCTGTGTCCTGGATTTGTTCCATATTTCCATTCATATTTACTTTATTTTTAAATTGATTTTTTTATATTCCACATTGTCTTACCTAAAACTCTATCTTTCTTCTACACTGAAAAAAATCCTATTCTCATATGGCAAACTCAGAAGAAAGATGGGCTTTAGAACTTTTTCCTCCTTCCCAGTTCTATTTTAGAGCTCCTCATTTATTTTATTTTAAAAAAAAAGTTTGTTTTTTTTTTTACTAACTTTGAGGCTTATAGTAGCTAGGTAAACTAATTTTCAATAATTTTTACTCATCGTCTAAGGGCTTCTTCCATATACATTAAATACATTTTCACCTGCCCAATGTTCCTCTCCATCCTTTATTTTGACATAATCCTGGGGGGCTGCAGTGGCCTTTAGGTAGGTATCTCATCCCATAACATGTACATCCACTTTATCTTCTAAGTTAAAATGATCTTCACACATTTTTCCCTTGACAAGGTGCACAGAATTAGAAGAATTCCTCTTCACTTCTTGTAATGGAAGGCTTAGGTGATATTATTTATATCAGCAAGTACATTTCTAGGGCAGAAAATGACTTGTTCCACTGCTGTTATAGATATGCTATCCTGAAGTGGGAGGCCCTTACTTAGAGTAGGAGGAGTGCTCAGAATCCAACTTGACTCCTGATGAAGAGTGTAGATGTCAGAGAAGAGGAATTCAGAGTTGGATTTGGGCCAGTGGAGGACTGATCTCCCATTTGATGACTACAAATGGAACTGAGTAGAATAGAATGGAGATGTCTTAACTAGAATATGAGCAGTTCTTGGTTTTCTTTTAATTTCCTGCCGATTGACTTGGAAATAGAACTTGAGAAATAATTTTGGATAATGAGGATGATTGCCATGCATTAGAGATGGTAGAGCAAACATCTTCAAAGACCCTGAGCTTGTATACTCCCTGGATCTGCCATGACAGTCAGCTCTGGAAGACCTAGACTGAAAGCTGTAGATGTTTTTATATGAGGAATAAACATATCTTTTTAAAGTCACTGTTATTTTGATGTTTTCTGTTTTATGGAACCAAATACAATCTTGAATGTTACAACCAACTTTACTCTATCACTGTTTTCTATTTTTCTGCCCAATGCATCATTTGTTATGAATATTCTTTGTGGTCTTCAATTCTTTTTGCCAATCTCTTCAAAGCTGGTTGGCCCTGGGCATTTTCTTAGCCATCTGTATACTTTAATCTATAGAACTTTGAATAATATGATCATTTACACACAAGGTTTAATCTCACACTCATAGCCTGATGATTACAGAGGAAATTTGTCTATCACAGATTTTTCTGATCAGATCAGATATATTATAATGAACTGCTAGTTTGACATCCCTACTCCAACATCTTACATTGAAAAATTAGCATTCTCAAAATTGAATTCAACATCATTTTCTAGTTTATCTCCAAAGCCTGTTCCTCCCTATATGGTATTTATTTCAATGAATGGAATCACCTTGAATGCAGTAACCAAATAAAAAAATGTGCAAGTTAAACTAAATGCATCTTTCTTTTCATCCTCATTTCTAATTAAACACAAATTCTGTGAAGAATATATCATTTTATCTACTCTCACAGTGGTCATATTCTCTCTTTATATCTTTCATCATTATATTGTAACATAAAGTAGAATAATACATATTTTGAATACCTGATATCTCCATTATAAATTAATAAAATAAAACCTTTGCTAGCTGATAGTACCTGTGATGTTGAAACATCATCTTGTATACTGTGAGGCAGCTAACAAACTCGGATTCATTGGAAAAGAGATGGGCAACTAACTCAAGGGAAGACATCCATACTACTGCCAATGGGTCAGTGATTGAGAAAGAAAGATAAACTTGTTCAACTCTATCCCTATTTCCAGATTAAGTATAGAAAGATGAGAGGATATTGCTGGGTTATTATGATGATTGAGCTGAAAGGCATGTGGGCTTAAGAGTCGAGCAATTTATCATGACCATAAGCAAATGTAAAACTTAAGAAAGCTTATTGTAATGAAAGTGGGGATTGAGCAGATGTGTAGAGAAAGTTAGGGATAAGACACCAGGCAGTACCTGGGAAATAAGAGTTTTTAACCCTTGGCACATTTTGAAATGGGCTACATTATGTCTCCATAAGATTATAATGCACTGCACTTAAAATGTTACAATAAAGTCCCTTTTTCTTGGCTGAGTTTGAGGTTATCAGTGTTTCTTGTGAGCAGAAGAGCCCTAATCAAAACCACCTGGATGTTGTGGGAAATAGGAGGAGGAAGGCTGCTAATTGAAATATCACTTCAGGGAAGATATACAGCTCCTCCTTGGTCTCAGACAGAAATCTTACTATCTCTCTTGGCATCTTAACATTGAGTCACATAAATCAACCATGTAGGAGCACTACCCTGTTTCTAGAAAGATCTGGACATTCCCAACATCTTGGAAAATAGTCAATCTAGAGTCATTTTTCCCTATTCCTCACTGTCACTCCCACATGCCATGTCCAGAGTAAATTGAATAAAGCAATGGCACACAGTGTGTATAGCAAGTA
>PVKH010037040.1:0-11510 GCA_004027955.1 Chaetophractus vellerosus | reverse complement strand
CTCAAAGTCTTTTCCATATTTTCCACTGTTGAAGTAAGGCATCCCTGTTTTGTTCCCAGGTAAGATTCTGATTTATACTTTTTAACATTCATCTTGGTCCTACATAAAATGAATTAGCTGTCCTTCTAGCAAGTTTGATAAGGATGCAGTCAATTATCTCCTCAAAGTCATTAGTAAATATGATGAACAAGTTAAGACTAAGGGCAGAGCTCTATATCCTTCCACTTAGGGATCACCATTGACATCAATCTTTTAATAATAACTCTTTGGGATCAACTGTTCCCTACAGAAAAAAAAAAAAATTTAAAGCCTAGTTAAATCCAGATTCTCTCTGCAGCATTTCCCTGATGCATTCTTTTTAGGAAATGAATCGTATTTACACAACTATATTGTAATGTTACAAAATGTAAATAATAGTTTAATATAAAACAATGATTCCTGCATCAGAAAACATTTCTTCAAGCACTGAGTGAAATCCTGGAGCTAGCCCTCCAAGCCAAATCACCAATTCTCTAATTCTTTACTCAGAGGATCATTTTGTAATCTTAGTTCCACAGAACATGATTAATTATTTTATAGTATTTCTTCTTCCTTCATTTCCCATTGATAGTAGGACCACCACTTTCTCAGTCCATAGTCCTTCACCTCTAGAGCATATCAAACCCAATTATTAGTCTCTTTTGTCATTCCACCTATTCTTCCAAAGCAGTATCTTCTAACCATGTGGCCTGCATATGAATCACACATGATTTCTCTAATTCCTGTAAAATATTGGTTCAGACTCAGGCCTTGCTAGGACTTATAATGAACTATCATTCTCATTCCTATTTCTACAAATATTTGATATCAACTGTCTGGTTTTCAAAGAATATTTTTTTGCGTTTCTAAAATTAGAATCAGATTTAGTTTTAAAACTGGAATTACTAAAAGAAAGTAACTTTATTTCTGGGTGAGATATGGTGAAATCACAGAACGAAGAGCAGGGGTTTGCTTTCTTTCTTCATGATGCTTTTATTTGTTATTTTCATTCTTAAGAAAGAGATTAGTATAGTATTAAGACATTTAACATGCGTGTTTTCTAAACTAGGTATATTAGCATAAGAATTTCAGGTATAGGATGTTTTTGATACATTATAAACTGGACGAACTTTCTTCTCAAAGTATACTACCTGCTTAATAGTCTTCGATAAGCTTACTTAATAAAAAATGAATGGGAACAATAACGTTAGGTTATGTAATGGAAATAAAGGCATAGTTTGCTTGGGAGATAATTTTAATTCATTGGGTATAAGAATTAGGGTTTTTGATTAAGGAAATGTAATTTAGGATAAAATAGTAATAGTTGAGAAATTACAAATGATATCTGCACATGGCCCTCTTATATCTGGTAAATTATTTTACCCTTGATAATCTAGAAATATGGAAGATTTCTACCATATTTTACATATAGTACTTTTAATGCAACCATGTAAAGGTTAAAGGATATATATTTTCTCTTCTTCCCACATAGGTTTAAACTAATTATCATGATGTCTAAGGTGGCATTTACCAGTACCATCAATGTTGTTCAATATGATGATAGCAATTAAAGGCATTTGGTATTAAAAATCCAAACAGCTACAATTCGATAAAAGAAGAAACTTAGCTAACTTTTCTAATGCAGGCATTGTATTCTGACAGCCATGTACAGCAACAATTGCATTTATCTTATTAATTTGTTACAGTACCATAGTAAAAGTTAATTTTTTTAAAGGATAGTATCTTGGCTATATTATGTATATGTGCTTGGTATTTCTCCAACTGCATGTAAAACTTTCAAAGAACAGACTCGTCTTTTTCTGTACAGCTGCCTTTTCATTTTTTTTCTGTGAACAGTCCCATAATGTTCAGGGAAAAATACCAAGAATAATAAATACAAATCTCTGTATAAAATATACCTCCATGACACACTCAAGCTGGAAATCACAGGAGCCAATAAAAATGCAGGCAGTCTACTGATAATGAGGTCAGAAATACAAATAAATTTACTTTTAATGAAGACTGGAAGCACAGTAATCAAAGTGTTAAAATTCATTTCATGCATATCTCATTTGCTTCTTAGCTGATATTTACCACGCAATTCTGTGAGAAAGTAGAGGCCTAAGATGCTCCAGATAAATGGCTCAATTAATTGTACAGAGGTAGACCTCTTTGAGCTGAGCCAGAGCTGTGAGCTCTTTATTAAAAGCACTATTCTGTAGCCCATAACCTTGTTCCTTGACTCCTCTCTGGTTTCCAATTTAAACAAGTCCCCATGCGGCCTGCTCTAAAGGGCTTTGTCTCCCTGTCATTGTTAAGAGAGCTGAGGCATCCTGGAAGTGTGAAATCAGACCTCATGAGTTGAACGGTTCCCCAGGGAACGCCGGACTGTGCAGAAGGTCAAAGTCATGGGCCGGACCATCTAAAAGTGTCTGATCGCCAGTCTGTGACACAGCAAGTGGGGGGGGGGGGTAGGCTGAAGAGGACTGAAATTGAACACATCTTAATTAAAGCCCACAGACAGCAAAACAAAATGTTTTCTAGGCAGCTTGTCAAATGGGACTTAAATTTAGCTCTGCTAATGAATCTGAGCTGCTAACTGTTATTTCTTAAGATAATAAGACTCTCACGGAAGCTGATAGAAAAACTGTTAGCATGTCTTTTTCTGCTGTTTTGTTACTCAAATATTTTCCAACAATGAAGACAGTTTTCCTAAAGAAAAAACATGGGAAAAGTCTATGCAAATAAAGGGGTAGTAAACATTTCTCTTAATAACTAGCAGGTTTTGCGACTATGGGACTGCTGTGTTGCAAGTCTTTATGTATAGCCCTTGTTTTAGAAAAAGATATGCTCATTTAATGGGACTATTTGGTGACAGATTCTGTTCATTGTAAAATTCTATTTCTCTCTCTCTCTCTTTTCGCACCCCCTCCATTGTTTTCCAGAAGAGATGGTGCATTAATTTGAGGGATCCCCTCACCTGGGGTAGAGAATTTTTATATTAGTGTACCTTTTAATACAGCGAAAAGGTAGGGCATCTTTTGAAAGGGTTTCACAGTTCTCCCATATCACTGTTTCTGAAACTGAGTGGCTGGTCTCCCTGGGGAAGCTGTGACCTCTTCTTGGGTAGCTCAAAAAAAAAAAAAAAAAAAAAACAAAAAACAAAAAAAAAACCAGGGGAAAATGAAAGGGAGGGGCTGTGGAGAAGGACCCTTTTTTCTTTCTTCTCTTAGAATGTGAAAGAACCATAGCCCAGGTCTAAATACTCTGCAAAGAAAGCCTCACTCAATACAGAAGACATTAAATGGTCTGTTCAAAGTAGAAATGAGGCCCTGCCCAAGGAAAACTACAATTAGAAGCTAGGAAAGATAAATTCCAACATGAACTGCTTTCTACTACCAAAAAAAAAAAAAAAAATTCCCTATTGGTTTTTCTCTCCTCACAATCTGTCCAATTTAAGGAACACTCGATTTAGTGCTAAGGAGAATCTTCCCCAGTGAACACAGGGCCAGGAAGTCTCTAGGTTTTGCTTTGATGGTACAGAGAAGCATTAACCTTTTCACTGGTTAGTCAAAATGTAAGTAAGTTGTCCTGAGCAGTATTTCTCAGTTATTCGAACTTTCTCCCTCACCAAGAATTTGGCTGACCAACTTTGAAAACCAGAGTGCCATTTTCTCAGGCTGTGAAAAGCTGCCCACAATTTGACTGAAATTTCAATCCACTCTTGTGCCTTGCTCAATGCGTGTGTATGTGTGGGAGTTGTAAATTGAGGCCTTAACCACCAGAGTTAATCTCTTTTTAAAATCTGTATTAACCTTAATGATTTGAAGTGCACTGTCCAACACTGGGCTATTGAGACTGAAGAAAAAACTACCCTCGACCATCAACAGTTTATTAGGGGCTTAACTGAAGTGACCTACTGTAGTGGTGTTCAGCCGAACAAGGCTGTGGGCTTTTTGTGGAAGGGGAAAGAATTGAGGGTTTCATTAAAAAGTAATTTGTGCTTTATACTCACTCATTCAAAGAGAGTCTCAATTGCTCTTTATTCACACAGAGTTAATACAGTATCACAATGTTTCTCAATGAATGTGTTGTAACAAAAGAAAAATTTTACATTTTGAAAGGGAAAAATTCTTTGTAACTGCAGTAAGATTGATGGCTACTGAAAAGATTATAGAATCTTTCTCTTCTATGATGGTGTTTAATGATGGAATATTATAGTTTAACATTTCTAGCTTCAACTATGGAGGTTTAACTTCTTACTGTAGGTTCAGATCACTAAAAATATTTGAAAAATAGAGCAAAGTTGGCCAAATGGAAATTTGGACTATTAGACTTATGCAGAAAAAAAGTTTTCTGAAGCCAACCTAGGATTTTGTAGTAATAGCCTCATTTGTACCAGGTGAGAAAA
The DNA here is from genome assembly GCA_004027955.1 of Chaetophractus vellerosus. Taxonomy (NCBI): domain Eukaryota; kingdom Metazoa; phylum Chordata; class Mammalia; order Cingulata; family Chlamyphoridae; genus Chaetophractus; species Chaetophractus vellerosus. The sequence goes on along the minus strand of PVKH010037040.1, from coordinate 7,081 downwards.
TATTCTTGTCTTAGCACAGAGAGTTTCAAGTGGTTTAAAAATCTCCTCTCTCTCCACAACACTCCTAAATGGGTGCTAACTTGAGGATCTGAAGACAGCACTGTTCATTCAATTACCTCTTTCCAAACGGGCTTAATATTTTGTAGCGCTTGGCTATTATCACCCACCAAAATGAACATACTTTGGAAGCTCTTCTTTGAACATGTAAGAGATAAAGTATACAGAGAGCTTACTTGTGCCCCAAACTTAATGACAGACATCAGGAAAAATCTGTATATATAGAAGTATGCATCCTTTGCAGAAATAAAGTCTACTTTAAAAATTGGTAGTATGCTCAGACATTTCTGAGTTAAATTCTTGGCCCTCAATTTTTGCCACCATCACTTATGTCATAAAGACCACAAAAAGTCCAAAAGTGAACAGGGTCAAAGACTGAATTATCCTCATCCCCCCGAATAGTTCAACATCTCTCTTGTTCAATTCAGAGCACATTAGATTATAAGGTCAGTGCAGAATGAGGAATCATTAGATTTATATCCCTAAAATTGGAGGGGAAAAAAGGGAGAATCTGTTATTTAGTATTCCCCAAATTAATGTTCATTTTATCAAATCAAAATGATCTCTTTGACTCTCTAGGGAAAAGGCTTTTGTTGTTTCCATTAATTTACATAGAATCATTAGGAAAGAAATATCTCTATTTTTTCCAGCTTTGAAAGAACATGTACTTTAACTTCTATAGTGGCATATAGGCCAACTGGGTTAACGTAGTTTGCATATTTATGAAGTTTTAAAAGCATGACAGCTTCTTTCCAAGAGAAGACAAACTTACATAATTGCATTCAACTTGTGTAATGGGCAGGTATCTAGCTTTTGAAGTAAGTGGTACTTGTATTCTTCCATGAGAAATTATTGTGCCCAGAATACTTTGATTATAAACACAGTGGAAATAAAATTAATAAAAAATGAGAATATGGATAAACTTAAAATTCACTAATTATTTAGTTCAAGGAGCCAAATCAGCATTCACACAGAGAGATCATAAACTATGCTCTCTCCCAACCATTTAAGGGATTCCTATTTTGAAAGAATATTTGACAGTTATTATTTTCTTGGTAACAAATGAGTGGACAATTACCTCTTTCAAGAAACTGTAAACTCCCAACATTTTTTATTTTATCATATAATAGTCTCTTGATAATATACAAATTAAAATTAAGGAATATTGCCATTTTGTAGTGAATGTCTGCTATTTCAATTTTAAGTCATGTTACATTTTAATTTGGTTTTGATTCTGGTCAATGAATTAAACATGGGCACAGCCATCATGTGATGCATGTGCAGATCCTTGGACAAAGGAAAGTACATTTCTTCCCTTCAAATAAATCAGTTACCTCTTCAGAGTCATTTTACTGATCCTTGGACATAGGAAAGTGTAGTTCTCCCCCTCAGATAAATCAATTACCTCTTTAGGGTCATTTTTCTAAACATTAGCAATGGTAAGCATATTTCCATAAATAATAAGTAGATAATTTCTTTCAGGAACACAGAAATTTGGACAAAAAAGGGTTAAAGTTAGTCTTGAGATGGATCATTTAAGGACTGGTATAACTATCTTCCAAATCTTTAAGAAATGAAACAATAAATGAATGGTGACACAATCGCAATCTCAGAAAATGCTTTAAGTGGAGTGGGTGTAGCTCAGTGGTTGAGCGCCTGCTTCAAATGTATTAGGTCCCGGATTCAATCCTTGGTACTTCTTAAAAAAAAAAAAAAAAGACAGTTCTGAAAATTGATGAAATAGTCATCAAGCCATTTGTTAACCTTCATAGAAACAGCAATATCCAAATCAGGAAGCTTTAAATTAAATATACCAAGTGACAAGACTAACTTTGGGGTCTTTGAGGCCTGTTATTTGGTGAGAAGATTTAGAACAATCCAGGTGCTTAGTTTAGACCCAGAATTATCTCTGAGTAGTGCTAAGAAATTTGGACAATTAAGGAATTTAATCAGTCATCTAAATACCAAGAATTCACACCAAATTATTGACTATTATGCATCTGAGCTTTTCAGTGACCTATGCACATAGATTTCATGTGTGTTTGAATTACAAGTGTTGTGATGCTATGATATCACCTGAGGGAAGCTGATACTATCGGGAGAGATGATATCATTGCATCACTCCAGAATATCGAAATGGCAAAAGCTGAAAAAAATATTCCCACTATGTTGATTGAACCTTAGAGACCCTTGGAGAAGACAACAATTCAAAAGTTTTATTATTTTTAATACTACGCTCTGCCTTAGAAAAGCAGCAACAGTATAAAACTTGGGGGATTGGTAAATCTTTGTAAGATCAACTCTGAATCTTTATATGTAAAGTATGTACTTTGATGATTCAGTAAGGTGAAATTCAGAATTGTTTTATTAAATGGTGTGAACATTGCTTGTTGCTTGATATAGGCTATAAGAGAATTGCATCATTCATTTCTTACCTGTGACATCAGCGGCCATCAAACCTTCTGCTCTGATTACTTTCACCTGGAGAAATCCCACATCTTTCAGGTTGTGAAATATCCGCAATGGGCTCTGAAAGATCCCAACACCAGCATTAGAAAGGAAAGGTCCTAAAAAGCCCTAAAGAGTGTGCTGAGAAAACATTAAGTTTTAAAGTTTGTCTCGGGATGCTGCTTCAGTGGTTAAAAGGGTCATTTGTGTTTCTTCAATACATAATACTCTAACATATCATGAATACATATATACACACACACACACACACACATACACAAATATTTATGTAGATATTTGTTGCTATATGACAAGGTAGCAATCTATATGGGTAGATTTTTTTTAAAAAACGAAAAAGGATTTCCTCCTCATAAATATCAATAAATGGTGAACAACAAATTACAGAATAGGGTATGTCTGCTTTCTTTCTTTTCTTTATCAAAACACTCCAAGCACTCTTTGATCTGCAGACATGGATGGTTTGAAAACTAATGATCCTTAATAGCGAATCTTAAATTGTTGGTTATGTAACACCCTCAGGGTTTGGGGGTAAGGAAGTCAACGTTAAACAAATTAATTATTCTTTTTCTACTATTTTCTTCTTGGTGAGTTTTGGAAATTGCATGTGCTAGATGAGAGTTAATTATCTAAAGTCTATATTCTAATATTTAATTCAAAAGACATGTATTTCTATAAACCTTTTGGATTAAAGACATATAATCTTTTATTAAAATAAATCAAATTGATGACTAAGATAAATTCAAAAGTGATAAGTAATTTTTTTTAGTTTATAATTTTATTTTGCCACTCCACTATGTATAGAAGTAGAAATACAGAAACTTTGATAGATGAGATCCAAATTATAAAATCTATTTCACTTCATAAATTAATAATGGTGATGCTTTAATAAGTTTAGTACTTGAAGGAATTTAAAGAGGCATATCAATACAATAATTCAGAAGTCTAATTAATGGGCACAAATACTTAGACAATAAAATGAGTCTATAGAATAGTGACAAACATTTATTTTACACTTCATAGCATTTTTCTTATGAAGAGATTAGCATTTCTCTCAGTAAATCAATGGTACTTCTTTATCGTAATCTTTAAAACGCTTCATGACCAGGGAACATACAATATTTTGCATAAAAATGTTACCTACTGGAGTAGGGAGCATTCCCATTGTTTTATGAATAATATAAGAATACGGACAAGCCAAAGCACACCGCGATATTAACTATCTGTCCTGTAAGACTAGTCGTTGTTTACAGGGAAGCTGTGACCTTGGTATCCTGAGAGGAGGAAGTCCAGCTGTATATGTAATCTCATAGCCTACCTTTTTACAAAGAATGTTTATCGTGGGATTAACTCAATCTTTCATAGTTCTTAAGCAGTTGCTGACTATCAAAAATCTGATTAAACCACCAGGTGACAGGGTTCAGTGAAAATGCACTTCTCTCTGCATTTAAATTACTGTGCATCAAGGGACTAACCCTGGGATCTGGAGACAAGGGTATTGGAATTTGGAGGTTTAGGCGTGCAGTCTTAATGCAGTGATGACCAAGCATGGGAAGCTTCTTATCTCAGAACTTGTTCAATATTATAAACTAGATAAGTCCCTTCTCCTAACGGTGTTAAATAGTTTTATTATCAAAGGGTTCCTGTACTCTAATTTTCAGGAGCAATTTAAACCACGTTTCATTTGACTAAAACAAATACCATCAGTCCTCACTTCTGAGAATCATTTTATATTGGTAACCTCATTCCACAGTCTCACTGTCTTCTGGTACTTCAGCTCGGGTGCTCGGCTTTCCTGCCTCACATTTGGAGGCGTAATTATTATTTGAAGGTTTCATTTCCTTGAGTCAGCTGACAGTAATTTATTGCAAATTTCAACCATTTAGGCCAGTGACACACAGATTATAAGAAGAACCCCCCAAAAGCAAAAAAACTTAAATATATTAGTTTGAAAAATATAAATTCAAGTAAGGCTTCATCAGGAGATTTTCCTGCCTTGTTATTTATGGTTATTTTCGAAGGCCTCAAAACCTGGATGGCTTCTGAAGCCAGAAATTTCCATAGCAGAGGAATCTATGATTTGCTGTGAATCCTTTCAGCCCTCAATAGATGGGAAAAGATTGAAATGCTCTGGAGAGGAGTCCTCTTTATTTTTTTAATGAAAGGCTGTATAATATATTTTCTCTATGGCTGCAGCAGCTGTCAGGGAGAGCATCTCAGTTCAGCTCTATTATGGGAGAGGCAATACCCCATCCTGTGGCATCAAGATGCTCTGAGGGGCCAGAGCTGATTGACAGCTTGTCACCGTGACGTCTTATTCCATCTCTGTTATGGAGAAAATTAATGTCACACCACCAGCCTTATGACTCGCTGTCATCTTAGAACTGCTCACCTTTTATCAATGCTCTAAATAACATTTCAAGCCCATCGTCTCACGGTGGACAATCCGGTCAAGGGACATTAAATCGGATGACTGTGAAATGTCATAATAAAAATGGAATGCTAACAACTTCTTCTCTAAACTAGCTCCTCTGCTTTTTAAACTGTGACAAGGGGGAGCAAGGGTTCAGCATACCCGTTCTGAAAAGGTCATACAATCGCTCTTGGTCTACTACCCATTACTACCCGCCCCCTATTGACCTTCCCTCCATCCCTCCCCCCTAAAGAAGGAAAAAAGAAAAATGGAATTAGCCATCTTTTCAGAATGTGGTGATCAAATAATGGCTCACACAGTAATGTCTGTTTAATTTGTGGGGTTCAATGCTTGGCAATGAACAGCTAAGTGACAGCAATGGACAACTTTTTCAGGCTGTGTCATACGAGAGTCGGCCATTCATTTACTTCCTGACCACAGTCAATGCCAAATCAAATGCTTAAGTTTAACCTAAACTTTTAAAAATATAAGTTCTTACAGGAACACATATAAATATCCAAATGAATGTAATAACCTCTCTAATATGTTCCTCCAAAACAAGTGATATTTTGGACATGATAGTCATTCATTTCATAATCCATATGATAAAACATAGACACACTGAAGCCCTAAATTATCGGTCCTAGTCCTTGAACAGGTATGAGTAATTGTAACATATGCTATATTGCATATAGTAGCTTCCTAGAAATATATCTATGGAATTCAAGGATAAAAACGAAGGTATATTTAAACATGGATTAGTTTTTAATATATTGAGCAGAATATAATCTGAGAATTAACTGGAACATCCACACAATATTTTACACTTTATTGAAATAACTAACATTTGAGTGAGGATGTGGAAACACATATTCAGATTTTGAATAAATCATCCCACAAAAGAAAAAAAAAGAATCCATAATAGTTGGATTATTTCTAATTACCTACCCAACAGTATCATTCTAATATGTGGGATAGTATTTAAGTACTAATCCAGAAAATCTAGTATTATGGTCTGATACAACATATAAAATAGTATCAATTTATATTGCTAGAAACAGAATTTTATATCAATATACCAATTAATTCCCTTAAACATTTTCTTAATTCAAGAAGATCACTTCTTGTAACAGGTAAGTTTGTTTTGGTGGTACCAAAAGGTGAAATGATTCTCATAATTGCAATTATATATTATAAGATGCTACACAGTACCATAGGCTCTTAGATGGTTTAAAATATATACTATTTAGCCTTGCTAAGTCACCTCTATTAAACTATTTATGATAACGCCATTGGTGGATGAGTTGTACAAGCATTAGCAGACAGCTGATTCAGTGGAGATAGCCAGAATAAATTTGCTGAAGCGCACATCCTGCTAATCTGTTTGAAGAATATTGTACAGCATTAGTACCAGCACTTCATGTTATCTGCACAGCGTGATAAGGTACATCTTTATTAAATTCACTTATTGAAAGGATGTCAGTCAGCAAATAGGAATATTTTAAAACCTTAAAAAAATTAAGCGGTTCTTTGTTAGTCAGAGCTCGGTTTCATGGCTGAGTGTCTAGAGGAGCTTTCTAAACACCTGGCAGCACTGTACAATACAAGCTTTGTAATTTTAAGTGGAAAAGCTTTTTCCCCAGCTTCACGGGAACTGAGACATTTACTTTTTTCCAGCTTTCATTGACAGAGAATGGTGGAGTAAGAGCTCCCCTCTCTGTTGATTCAAGAAAACTACAAGGCAGGAAGTAAGTTCAAGGGTGCTGGGAAATAGGTGGATTTGGGTGTGAATTTTGGTGTGGTAGAAAGTGAGGAGAGTAGTTATTTTAGTGACTCATTATTCTACACCATCACTCTACATTCGGGCCAAAGATGAGGGCATTTCATTTTAATTTTAATTCACATTCAACTGAAATAAAAAAAAGAAATAAAGCAGTTGAAAATAAAAATCACTCTGTGAGTCCTATCTAGTTACCAAGCTACTAATTAATGTAAATGCCATTAACTCCATTTCAAACTTGGGAGACAAAGAATCTTAATGGCAACTACAAAGAGTTAGCAAATTAATTTTAAAGTGATGTTGGATAAAGGCAACAATTTAACTTTCCCTTACGGGAAGTTTTCCCGCATAATTTTGCTCATAAA
>PVKH010037039.1:0-11510 GCA_004027955.1 Chaetophractus vellerosus | reverse complement strand
AGCCAAGGAATCCCTCAGATTGCTGACCAGCCAGAAGATACTGACCTAGGAGGAAATAAGACTTCTAGCCTCTGACACCAAGGGCCAATAAATTCCTTCTAAGTCAACCCAGTGTATGGTATTTGTTTTAGCAGCAAGGAAACTAAATCAGCAGAATTCAAGACAAGGAATCATAGCAGAGATAAGAGTGGCACATTTCATATATATAAAAGGGCGACTTCATCAGGAGGACTGAACAGTCATAAAGAATACGGAGTTAATAACATAGCTACAAAATACAAGAAGAAACCAATGAACTAGAAAACAGCCAAATAATAAAGAAAATGAAAAAATCAAAAGTTTAGTTCTTTAGATGATTAATAAAATTGATAAACTCCAAGTAAGACTGACCAATAAAAAAGAGGGATGATACAAATGAAAGAGAGGATATCAGTAAAGATCCTAAAGACATTACAAATGTATAAGTGAATACTGTGAACAACTTTATTATAACAAATTCAACAACTTAGATAAAACACAAAAGTTCTTGAAAGCAAATACTAAACTTCAACTAAGAAGGTTTAAAAAAATCCATGTAGCCATAGCTAAAAATTCCAGGTCCAAATGGCTTCACTGTTGAATTATATCAATTAGGAGGAAATGTTACCAACTTACACAAACCTTTCAGAAAATAAAGAAGGAGGGACTACTTCTCGACTCATTTTATGAGCCCATCATAATCTTGAAATGACATTGCAAGAAAAGAAACTTGGAAAATACATTACAAGCAAAGTAGAGATTGTTCTTTCTTATGAACTCAAATGCAAAATTCTTTACAAAATATTAGCAATTTGAGTGCAGTAATATACAAAAAGGATAGCACATCATGACTAAACAGGGTGTATCTTGTAAACAACAGGTTGGTTTAACATTCAAAATTCTGTGTGTATGATGTGGCCATTGTTGAAATCAGTTAGGCAATTCCTCAGAAAGGTGAAAATAGAATTACCATATGCCCCAGAAACCCCACTTATCGCTATCTACCCATATGAATTAAAAGCAGGGACTCAAACAGGTATTTGCACACCAATGTTTAAAGCAACATTATTTGCAATAGCCAAAGATAGAGGCAACCCAAATGTTCATCAACAGATAAATAGATAAACAAAAACACAATAGAATATCATTCATCTATAAAGAAGAATGAAGTTCTGCTACATGCCAATACATGGATGAATCTTGAAGACATCAGGTTGAGTGAAAAAGCCTGACACAAAAAGACAAATACAGTATTATCTTGCTTATATGAAATATCCAGAATAAGCAAATTCCCTAGAGACAGATAGAAGATTGCCAGTTACCAGGGGCCAGGTGGGGATCAAGAAGGGGTTATTTCTTAATGTAGGCAGAGTTTCTGGTTGGGGAGATGAAAAAGTTGAAGTAATGGATAGTGGCAATGGTAGTACAATATTTTGAATGTAATTAATATCACTGAATTATATACTAGAAAGTGGTTTAAATGGGAAATCTCAGCTATAAATATGTTATTACATTGAAAAGTTAATTTTTTAAAAAAAGAAATGCAACATAAAAAATCAGGGCAGTGATGAGGGAGGAATGAATGGATAGAGCACAAGACATTTTTGGGGCAGTGAAACTATTTTATAGGGTACCAAAATGGTAGACACATGAAACCCACAGAACTGTATAACACAAAAAGTGAACCCTAAGATAAAACTATAGACTTTAGTTACTAATAAGGTATCAATATTGGTTTATCAGTCATAACAAACATACCACACTAGTGCAATATGTTAATAATAGGGGAAACTATGTTTGTGAGAAAGTATATGGGAACTCTCTGTACTTTCTGCCAATTTTTCTGTAAACCTAAAACTGCTCTAAAAATAAAGTTTATTATTTTTAAAAACTCTGCATAATAACAGAATTAAAGAAAAAATCATGGTCATCTCAATATTTATAGGAAAATCACTGGGCAAAAGTCAGCACCAAGTCATGATACAAATTCAGTAAAATAGGGAGAGAAAAAAATGTCCTCTAAGAAAAACCTACAGCTTACATCATACTTGATGAATTTTTAAGTGCTTTCCTATGAAGTTCATAAACTAGGCAAAGGTATCAGCTATCATCATTTCTATTGAACAATGCACTGGAGATCCTACTCTGAGCAATGAGGCAAGAAAAAGATAAAAATGTGAAAGGAAGACATAAAACTTTCTTATAAGAGGACAACATAAAAACCCCTAAGATATGGAGAGATGGGAAAGCTTATTCTCTGTTGGTGAGAATGTAGAATGGTATAGCAACTGTAGAATCTGTTGGGCAGTACCTAAGGAAATAAGATATAAATCTGTTACGTGACCTGGCAATACCACTATTACAGTTAAAGCTGACTGACTGAAGTGGTGAACGGAAAGTATGGTTTATGAATACATTTCAATAAAATTAATTATAATAAATTTAAATCAGATAGTCAAACGTCATGAAAGAAAATGTGATAGGACTTTGATTGGAATTTCATTCGGTCTATGAATTAATTTGGGGAGAACTGACATTACAATATTTGACCTTCCCATTCATGAGCCTGAAATACTACTACATTCATATGGATCTTTTTTCATTTGTCTCTGTTATAACAAAATTTACAATTTTCCATGTAAAGATGCTACATAACTTTTGGAAATTTATTGGTATATATTATGTGTTCTTTGAAATTAGTTTAAGTGATTAAAAGTATGTACAATTTACTGCTAGAATATATAAGAATTATTAAATTTATTTAATAATGAATTTTAATCTAAAAATCCTAATGAATTCACTTGCTAATTCAAATCATTTATCATTTAATTTGGGGGAGATTTTTTGCATATACATGTCATCTGCAAATAATGACAATTTTATTTCTTGCTCTACTTTGATTTTTCTCTTGCCTTATTGCACTAGAAAGGGCCTGCAGTAAAATATTTAATCGGATTGGTGACAAAAGAAACTTTTATCTTGCTGCAGAACTCAGGAAAATTAGTTTCAACAATTCACAATTTTATTTGAAAATTTTAAAGATATTCTTATCAGTAATCCTTCTGTTACCAGTTTATTTTGAGCTTTTTTATCATAAATTTGTCTTGACTTTATCAAATACTATTTATATATCTGTCACAATTACCCTTTTAAAATTAAAAAAGACATTTTGTTAATATGTAGAAGTAGATTTATTTTTGAATTGTTAAACAAATTTTGTACTGCTGGAATAAACTCCACTTGATAATCATATTAAAAAAAACACTACAGAATCTACAAAAATACTCAAAACTAATATGTGAATTTAGCAAGGTCACAGGATACAAGATGAATATACAAAATTCAAAAATCAAATATATTTCTATGTAGTAGTAGCAAACAAATGGGAAATGAAATTTTCAAAAAGTCTATTTATAATAAATAGAAAACACAAACTATGATTAGGAATAAATTTAACAAAAGCACAAGACCTCTAAACTGAAATATGCAAAATATCGCTGAGTGGAAGAAAAGAAAATCTAAATGAATTGGCATCAAATGAGAAAACTGAAGCTGAATCCTGGTTCTAGAAATATTCAAACCCTGTAGCGGGTGGTACCATAACAGTGGTTGAGAGCTCCGGAGCCAGATTGGCTGGACGGTTTTCCTTGTTCCACTATTAAATACAAGGCTTCTTAACAAGAGGTCCATTAGCATGAATTTCAATTCAAAACATTAGTCTTTTTGGGACGTGTTAGTGCAGGTGTGATATATTTATTAAATAATACATAGTATAGTGTGGACTCAGTAAGGGGTCCGTGGTTTTCACCTGGCTAGCAAAGGGGTCTGTGGAACAAAAAAGTTAACAACCCCTGATTTAATAGGTCTGTGAGCTTGGGCAAGTCACTAAACTTCTCTGTGCTTCTGTTTCCTCTTCTGAAAAATAGGGATGCTAATAATAATACAAGCCTCAGAGTGAGAAAATAATGCCTGCTCCTTGTAAGCACTTAGTAAACTCCATTTTGATTCTTGCATCTACTCATTTATCAAATGGCTGTGAAAGTCAACTCAAGGGTAGACTGAGCTGGACCTAGGGATAAACCTCATAAACAAGATAGTCTCTTCACTCTAGGAATTTAAAGACCAATGAAAAGGAAATTACAATAAGCACACCATGGATCAAGATAGAGGTAGATTCAGAAAGTACAGAAGGAGAGTTAAGGCCTGTTTTTGTTGGAAGAGGTGATGTTTATGCAGAAACATAAAAGAGATAAAGAAGTAGACGTGAGAAAATGGGGAGGTGCATCCCAAGCAGAAGGAAAAAGATGTTCAGAGACCTTGAAATGAGTAAGCAGGGAACCTGGGGAAGTACAATATGAATGGAGCATAGTCCTTGACTAAAGAACTGTTGAGAAATGAGGAAGGCAGGGATCAGATCACAAGCGGCCTAATACGCCATGTTAGAAACTTTAAATTTTATTATGCAAGCAATGAGGAATCGCTGGCATGTTGAGAAACCAAAAGAAAAGAAAGATTTCTCTGGCTCTAGTTGGAGAATAGAGTTGAGGAGGCAAAACTGGAGGCAGAGACATTAGTTTAAAAGCTACTGTAGAAATCTACTCAAGAGGTAACTGTAACAAAAACCAAGGTAACAGTTGGACAAAGAAGTCAATGTGTTCAAGAGATATTAAAAGATATGATGGACAGAATTTGGTGATCGATTGGAAATGGTAAGGAAGAGTGGGGAGTTAAGGATAGGTTAACTAAAGGAATGAATGAAGAATGACTAAAGAAGACTGCCAGCTTTCTGTCTTGGGCAACCGAAAGGTTGGTGATACCACTTACTGTGGGAAGAAACGCCAGTGGAAGGTGTTTGGAGACAAACCTCCATGGGTGCACGTTGAACTTTGTTCCAGATAATCTTCTCAAGGATATTTGTATGGGGACAGCCTTGGAAGAAAGAGTTAGTGTTTCCCTCCAGAAAAGAGAGCAGATTTTTAAATGTCCAGTCTCCTAAAGAGAACATCTCCCTTTATTATATAGATAATAAAGATAAGCAAAGGGCATGTTTATTTTGCAGTCCATCATAATAGGTTTGAGTTCCCTAAGCTCCTTCCTCATTGTGACCCAATCCATGGAGTGTGCAGCATCTACTTTAGCTACTCTGCATCACCCCATGGGACTTGGGGACAGGAGAATGATATGAATATGAAGCTCATGCTGTTTGCTACGTAATAAATCATTAAATCTTTTGTTTCTGACCCAAGGATCTTTTGTTGTCTGCCAGCATCCTTGAAACTGTGGCAGCTGACTTGTTAGCTCGTAAATTCAGTAAACTCTCAGATCCATCACAGTTGTTGACAGGGGAGAGGGGAGGGGGTTTAGGAAGGCTGGCAGGGAAACTAAGTTAATTTTCATTTTTTTTTTGTAATGGAAAGAAAATAGGATTTGGAGCTTGAATTTTGGTCCTGCTAACTGGGCAACTGTATACCAATTATTTAACTTCTGAGCTTCTTTTCTCCTCTATAAAAATGAATATAATAATACATAATGCAAGCGTTCTTGAGTAAGAACTAAATGGAATGACTTGTGTGAAATGCCTAGCATAATGCTTAGCACCCAGATTTTCCCTTTTATATATTTTTATTCCCCACTTTTTCCTTGGACTTCTGTGATTATAGTTGTTGAAAGCTCTTTTGTACACATGCCTTAACATCACTAATAGATAGGGAGGTTTGCACAGACAATGCTGAATCACCTCCCACACCTAGTGTAGCAGGTACTTAAAAAAATATTTGTTAAATCAGTAAAGGACTAGTTGAAAAGGACAGTTTATTTTATCCATTCACTAATTCATTCAACCAATACTTATTGAGACAACTATGTTCCAGGCCCTGTACTAAGAAAAGGAGGTTCAGCATAGAACATCTCTGCTCTCATGAAGCTTACTTTTTTTTTTAAGAAAGATTTATTTTATTTATTTCTCCCCACTGCCCTCATTGTTTGTACTTGCTGTGTCTGTTCATTGTGTGCTTGTCTTCTTTTCTTTTTAGGAGGCACAGGGAACCAAACCCAGGACCTCCCACGTGGGAGGGAGGCACCTAATTGCTTGAGCCACCTCTACTGCCTGTTTTGTTGTGTCTCTCATTATATTTTCCTCCTTGTGTCTCTTGTAGCATCATCTTGTTGCATCAGATTGCGTCTCCAGCCCGTGTCAGCTCACTGTCTTGTTCGTCTTCTTTAGGAGGCACCAGGAAACAAACCGGGACCTCCCATGTGGTAGGCAGGAGCTCAGTCACTTGAGCCACATCCGCTTCCTTATTCAATATATTTTATATTCATCTCTGTAGATGGGTACAGTGCTAGTTCATTCTACTGTGTATGAATATACCATAATTTATCTGACTAATCTACTGGTGGACTTCTGAACTATTTCTAGTTAGTAATAGCATAAATAATGTTACAAATATTCCTGTACTTTTTGTTGTTTTATTTTTTTTAAATAATTTTTTAGTTTTATGTTTAAAAGATAAAGTTTACATCTAAAATATAGACGATTCCCATATACTCCACCTCCTTCCCCTCCCACACTTTCTCCCATTAACATCTTTAATTAGTGTGGTACATTTGCTAAAACATAATGTAAACTGTAGACCACGGTTAGGAGCAATGCTTTAATATGTGTTCATTAATTGTATCAATGTGGTTTTTTGTTTTTTGTTTTTTTTAATAATTTTTTTTAATTTTTTAAAAGATATTTAGATTACATGTTACACAAAAATTATAGGTTCCCATATGCCCCACCTCCCACACCTCCCACAACCTCCCACCTAAACATCTTTCATTAGTGTGGCACATCACCTGCAACGGATATACACATCCTGGGGCTTTGCCATTAAGCATGGACCATAGTTCACATTGTAGAATACACTCTCTCCCACACAGTTCTGATATAAAATGGCCTATATCTGTCATTGCAATGTCACTCAGGATAATTCCCAAGTCCCGATAAAGCCCCTGTATTACAGTTGCTTTTCCCTCTCCCTGCCCCCAAGTGTCCAGTGGCCACTGACTCCACATTAATGTTGTAATTTCTTCCATTTCTTGAATCACAAAATGTCTATAACAGAATCCAGTAAGTCCACTCTAGTCCATAGCTCTCCCCCAATCCTGAGGAGTCTGGGATGGTGATGTCCACTCCACCTCAAAGTGAGAGGGGGCTTATATCCCATGGATAAGATAGATGGGATTATCCTGCCTGCAGCTGCAGACTCTCTCCATTCCCTGGGATGGCCATTGTCCATCATCATCTCCCTGCCAGGTGTCCTGGGTGAGTCGATGGAGCTGTAGAGTAGGAGTTGCAGTGCCACTGAGATTCCGGGCCCAGCTGGCACATGGACAGCCCAAAGACTCCGCTCTCTGGAAGTACACCTACAAACTCCAGCACCACATATAGGTTTGAATAGAAGGGACAGATGGACCATGTGCAGGGAAGACATATTTGGGTCAGACTTTGTCACTCTCAGGAGCACAGATTCCAAAGTAGGGCCCAGTGATAAGGCACCAAACTCTGGAGCTATTTGCCCTGATATAGGACCTGGGTGTCTCCAGAGCCCTCAGGAGCCCCTCTATTGGGGGTGATATCTACATTGGAAGCCTATGAGGTCCTACTGAGATGTGCATAAGCGTTACCTCTGGGATGACCTCTCAACTCACTTTGAAGTCTCTTAGCCATATATGAACTCATTTGTCTTTACTTTCCCCCCCTTTTATTCGAGGTCTTTTTCCAGTCGTATTGCCAGTTGGCACTTGGTAGTAATCCCTCATTGCCAGGGAGGCTCATCCCTGGGAGTCATGTCCCACGCTGGGAGGAAGGTAATGCATTCATATGCTGAGTCCTGTACTTTTTAAAATGAACATACATATGCATTTCTGTTGGGTATATTCTTTTTTTTTTTAATCAAACAATATGTTACACAATATATTTGGTTCATAGTAACGCATTCATACAGTATTTGTCCTTTTGTTTCTGGCTTGCTTTGCTCAACATAAGGTCCTCCAGGTTCATCCATGGAAGCTTACATTTTAATAAGCCACAGAAAAGAATTTTGTATGGTGACAAGTGCTATGAAACATAACAGGGTAAAGTGAGAGAGCATGAGAAACTGGTAAGTTTTACGAGAAGCCTCTCTGAGAAAGGGTTATTATATCTGTGACCTGAATATCGGAAGGGGCCAGCCTTGCAAAAATCTGAAAGAAGAGCTTTCCAAACAGAAGAAACGGGAAGTGCAATGACCATAAGGTGAGAACAATTTTGACTGTTAGAGAAACCAATAATAAAAATGATGATGACGATGATGATGATGACGATGATGATGTCATCAGTATGACTACCTTCTGGTAAACAAGGGGAGATTGATAGGAGGTTTGGATTGAAGAAGGCAGGGGGCCAGATCATACAGGCCTGATAGATCATTGTAAGAATTTGGATTTCATCAGATATTTTTATTAATGGAAGAGTAATTTTTTCCACATTTCTCAAATTTAGGGAAAGTGTTTAATTCTATCATTTTTATGGGGATGGTGGAGTTTAGGTCAAGAACTTGTGTTTGCCTGTGGACTCTCAATTTTAATGGCCATCTCAAGTGCTCTTGGAATACCTCTGGGAATACACTGTAGTTAAGAAGGAACCAGAATTTAAACAACCATGATTTCCTTTTATAATAAAGATTAGTGAGTATGTTTAATTTCCATCTACAGTAATAACAATAGTTAACACCCATATGGTACCTACTAGTGTCTGGCTCTGTTCTAAGCACAAATCTAGTCATTTAATCTTCACAATAATCCTAGTAACAACAGTAGTAATAGGTACTACCATTTTGCACAATTAACAGATTAGGAAACCGAGGCCAAAGAGATTTGGAAGCTTGCCCCAAATCACATAGCTAATAAGCAACAGAGCCAGGATCTGAACCTACACATTCTGGTCCTAGGGTCTGGACTTCACACTGCTATGTCTTGGGAACTTTATTCTTATTTTTCCCCACATATATAATTGCATTCCTAATTCACTTTTTTTCTAACATTATTCTGATAAATAATAAATAAACAGATAGGAGCAAGCAAAAAACCACAATACCAGACCCCATACTTGCAATTGGATTGATTCAATTCCCAAAAATTAAGCATTGTAGTAAATATAGCTTAATTTTACCAATAATTTGGCAATCTGCTCCTCTAATGATGCACTGGCAACCTAAATAGAACAAATAGTCATTTTATGTACATTCCAGAAAACATTTAAAAATAGTTGGCTATCAATAATATTAAGGCTTTTCCATACTCCTAAGAGACACTGTTTAAGAGAAAATGTCATATAGCCAATGCTGACTAAGATATTAATCATTCAAGAAAAAAATAATTGATATGTTTGGGAAATAATAATTGGCAGCTAGTATAATAAAGGTGGCAGATTCCAAGGTAGCTGGCAGAGTATACCAGAGACCAAGATGTAAGAGAATATGTTGATTTTTTTAAAAAATATCCAAGCTATACAAAAATAGCTGCCTTTTATAAAATAGAATTCTATTTCTGAAATATCCTTTTTTATTCACATACTCTACAAGAATGTTTATCTATGTGTTTTACAAGAACATTGCCAAGGGATATGATAATCACCTGCCACGGATAATTTGAGAAGTTTTCTCTGACTACATGAGAAGTTTAGTAACTCCATTCAAAATAAAAAAAAGGAATCATTTATGACATGTACTGGTTTAAATTTAAGAGAAAATTAGCCAAGATCCAATAAAATAATGTACTGAAAACACAGAAGTTATATTTAGTACCAGCTCTTACATTAGCTTTCCATGATGAATTTTTTCTATTTGCTCTTTCCCATTAAAAGGTGGATGTGGCTTAAATGGTTGGGCATCCATCTCTCATATGGAGGGACCTGGGTTCGATCCCTGGGACCTCCTGGTAAAAATAAAGAAAAATATAGAAGGCGCAAGGGCTACCAGGCCCCGCTGAGACAAGTAGCAAGTTGATGACGTAACAGGAGAATGACAGAAGGGAGAGTCAAGATGAGTCACGCTGAAAAACCAGGAACTAAGTGGCGCAGGTGGTAAGATGCCTCTCTCCCACATCGGAGGTTTCCAGGATCGAATCCCGGTGAAGACAGGAGGAGAAGGATGAGAAGAGAGGGCAGGAAACAGACACAGAGAATCGCCCAGCGAATGGACACAAAAACAGCAAAAACAGGTGGGGGGTGGGGGGAATGGATAAAAGTAAATAAATAAATAAATCTTTTTTAAAAATGTATGAGGGGAGCAGGTGTAGTTCAGTGGTTGAACTCCTGCTTCCCATATACGAGGTCCTGGGTTCAATCCCTGGTACCTCCTAAAAACAAAAACAAAACAAAACAAAAACATGACAGTTACTTAAAAAAAGGATGGATATAACATATAATCTTTGTAAATGTAGGATTCATCATTAGAATAAAATAAAAGGTATAAAATGAATTCAAACTAACATACAAAGTTAAGACTCTGAAAGGTCCTAAAGAGAAAGGATTTTGTTTTATTGCACATGAAACACTGTAGTGGGGGTAGAGTGGGTAGAGGGAATTGCAAGTTTGCTCATTTAAAAAGCATAATCCAATAACCTAATAGTAGACAGTCTATTGTTCAGTTTGCAATTTTCATAATCACTAAATATACTTGTAGTCTGGGCCACAAAATACTGATTATCCTGTTAATTTTTTTTATTGAATCAGTAATAAATTCCTAAGAAGGTTTTTTTAAACTCATGTCAGAAAACTACTTCTGAAAAAAAAAAAAATTCATTGGACAATAATGTCAGTAACTTAGTCTTCCAAACCGCCAATCACTGAAGCATTTCTTTCTTAATAGACTAGCAGAGCTTCCTGCTGAATTCTTCACAATCAACCTTATATTCCAGATCCTAAATTTTCTACTGATGGTATTTCTCTATAAGTTACCCATAGAGCAAACAAGACATGATAAGGATATTGATAATGATTATAATAGCAGCTAACATTTATTGAGGGCTCACTATGTGCCAAGCACCGTTATAGTGTTTTATGTAGGTTAACTCACTTGGTCCTCACAACAACCCTTTGAGATAAATCTTAATTTCCAGACAAGAAAATGAAGGCACAGAGTAGTTAAGTAACTTACCCGAGTTCACATCACTAGTGGAGTCAGGATTGAAGCCCAGGAAGACTGTTTCCAGAGCCCACATTTTAAATTATGCCAATCGGTTTTTTTTTTTTTTTTTAAAGATTTATTTTATTATTTATTACATATCCCCCCCCCTTTCTGCTTGCTCTTGCTGTGTGTCCATTCTTCTGTGTTTTTCTATGTCTGCTTCTTGTCTCCCCCCGTCCCCGCGGCGACGCGCCGAGTCGGCCCTCCACGGCGGTGGCTCGTTCCGTTCCAGGGTGGCTCCATTCCGTTTCCACGGGGGGCTCCGCTCCATGTTTTGCG
>PVKH010037038.1:0-11516 GCA_004027955.1 Chaetophractus vellerosus | reverse complement strand
AAAAAAAAAAAAAATCCAATATACCCTGATCTGGATTTCCAAATACTCACTAAAAGGAATGAGTAGCCCTTGGAGAAATGGCTGATCCCAGGCAGGGCTGGAGCAGGCAAAGTACAAAGTAAGCCGGGTATATCTTCTTGTGCCAAAAAGCAAGAAAGTATTCAAAGAACGATGAGATGTGTCGAAAGAACACAAGAACTGGCTTGAAAGGGCTCCCACTGGCCAAATTTGAGACCATGTCACCATGAGAGAGAACCATGATGGCAATGGATTAGTGCACACAGCACCACCTCACCCGAAAGCCTGAGAGTGCAAGTGAAGCCAACACGAAGGGGGAGAGGAGGCAAGCTCTTCTCCAGAGAAGGAAGCCCAGCACGAGAAAACCACCACTCTGCAATCAGCAGGGTGATAAACGACCCAGGCAAGGATCACCGGTGGACGCCAACACCCTGGGCAGAAGGCACCTGGGTATGCCCTCTCATCGATGACTCACTAAAGCGAGAAAGGAAAAGGAATCGTAAGCAGTGGCTGCAACCTGAACCAAGGAATCAAACCTACCACCACCACAACGGGACTGTTTTTTAGGACCTTGTACACGGGAAGCAGGCGCTCGGCCACTGAGCCACACCTGCTCTCTCGCTCCTCACAATGGGACCTGATGTGACTTCTGTGTCTCTCAGTCACTGCCAAAAATATTCAACATGACTCTAACCATGAGGACACAGTAAGACAAGTCCAGACTGGGAGGCATTCTATAACACAACAGGCCTGGAATGTGAAACATGCTGCAGGAAGGAAAGAAGGAAGGAGGCAGAAGGACCGTCCGAGAGGACCGGGACCTTTGATTAGACCCTAAGAAGGACGCATTTTGGAAGAACCAGAGAAAAGGAAATGTGGGCTCTGTGTGCCTATGCTCAACTCCTCGGGTGCCACGACATTGGGGAGTATTTAAGGGAAGTGTCACGATGCCTGCAACTGACTTTCAAGTGTTTCAAAAACCCACAAAGTCGATGTAAATGCTTTAAAAAGCTATGTATTGAGAGGGAGAAAACCAATATGGCCAAATGTCAGTGCCTGTTGGATTGAGCTAAAGCTTAAATTGCTTCACAGGTGCTCACTGCACTATTGTTTTTTGACTTTCCTGCAATGCAGAGGTTAACTTGAGGGCAAAGCAAGAACTCTTCTGTTAAGAGAGATCTTTTGCTTCCAAGAATAATCTTTAGATATGCCCTGTGCATATATCAAAGGTGATGATGAATTTCAAATGTTAGACAATTACTTGCTTGAGTAGGACCTAAAATGGCTTTCTATTCTTACCACAGGATAATGGAGCAGTCACGTATGCTTAGTGCAGGGCTGCTAAGGCAAGACCTAAAATTGATAAACAGATAGGGTGTGTCTGAACATGAAACCTTAGCTGAAATCTTTTCAGCTCCACAGTTCCTCTGCTGACTTTTCCGTTTAAAGAAACAGAGGGCACGTTACCAGTTAGTGGAAATGATCAACCAGGCTCCAACAGTTTTCCCTTTAGAACTGTCTTTTAGGAAGGGTTCCTTCAGGTGCGTCGCCCAGGGGAGGGAGCCCCCGCTGCAGCTGCTGGTCTGCTGTGTGTCCCCTGCGGGTGGCGGTGCTGGGCACTGACTGTATGCGCTTGCCCGAGGACCAGGGGGACCCTGAGCGCCTGGAATCGTCCATTCTCGGGAGCACAGGGCGAGGGGACTCCAGGCTAGAGATGTCTATCAGCTCCAGGCTGGCAGTTCTGAGCACCTCAGTCACTGATGATAAGGGGGCCTGTGTTAGCTCCCATGTGTGTGGAAACACAACGAGCACAGGAAGGCTGCTCTCCAGGAACCCCTCATTTCCAGGGCTTCACTGAGGTACAGGACTGAGTGGCACGATCAGCCAGTCAGGGTGAACAGAGCACCACATCCACTGACCGGCTCCTCCGAGCAGGGGGTGAGGCCTAGGGATCTGCCATGGGGAAGGGTACTGCCAGCAAAGGGGGGCGGGGCAGGGAAGTGCTTCTGGCAGCAGGAACGGACCCTCTGGCTTAGGGATCATGGCAGGCCCCAGCTCGACAGAGTTCCCTGAGCGTGTCTGAGGTTAGAGCTGGTGCCACGGCTGTGAGGGTTTAGTCTGCCAGTGGCAGCCTGGTCGGCTCTCTCATAGGGAGGGACATGGGGCGCTATAGCTTGCATGGCTGAGGATGTGGCCCTGGGATATCAGAGACCAAGACCAGGCAAAGTGGCTGCAGTTTCTACTTGAATGAAAATGGAAGCTGGCCACACACACTCGTGCCTCATAGCTAAGACAGGCATCTACTAGCAGCCAAAGGGGGTCAGAAGTGGGCCCGCCCCCTGCCTTCCAGGTGCCCAAGGACTTGGCAGCACTCTCTTGGGAGCTATGGCCGTGGGCTGATAACCAGCTGCCACTTAGGCGAGAACGGCAATTTCACTTGAGACCAGACAGAGCTTCACGACCTGAAATGTCGGGTTTTCCTTTGTTCCTGCACTTCCTTTCTTTTCACAAAGGGTCAAGGAGCTGTGTGTGTGTGGACACAGTAGAGGTAGCAAGACTTCAGGACTGGTGCTGGGGGGAAATGTGATCTCCAGAAAGGTTACCCCGGAGGGAGTGGGCAAAGCCACCGGCCCGAGGGTTGACTGCGATTCCAGCAGACACCCGCTAGCCAAACGGTGGGGGATACCCACTCGCTGGCCAGGTCATCCCCGAGTCCAGCACTGCGGGACCGATTTGGCTAGCTCCCTCTACTTGTCTGACCTTTAGAAGTAGTAAAAATACCACTAAAGGACTTGGCCCTTGCCAAAGCAAGTATTTTCCCTATAATTATCTACAGCTACGTTTTACGATTTTTGGATCCTAAGTCTGCACACCCCTTTACACAGGGGAAACCCACCCGGGTGTGGGCACACTCGAAGACGTACCTGGAACGGGCCCGCCGCCGGCTGGCCCCAGGGCTGTTGCTCACCCGGTAGGCAGTGGGGACGCTCCTCTCTTCCCTCCGCCTCTCGGGAGAGTGAGGTCTTCTCCGCGGGGACCGGGACCGGGACCTGAACAGAAGAGCAGGCGTTTCAGTGACCATGTGGGGTCCTAAGGGTGACTCTTGCTACTGCTGGGGCAGAGATGAGACATCACCTGAACCTGCAGGATGCTTGACAGCTATGCTTGTGCGGCTCCTGGCCTCACTACTCTATGACACAGAACTTAGCACAGTCTTAAGAGGTGTACACAGCCTTCTCTCTCCCATTCCAGAACCCTTATCATAGCAGTGCTACACCTTTCACCAGTGCCTAATTCAACCGGAGGGGAGAGGCCACGTGTTGCTGGTTCAAATGGTCAACAGCAACAAATTTTTAATTATTCAAGGTCTGATTATGCAATTTATGGCCAATTTAGGTCTGCTGTTTCTCTCCCTTCCTCTTGCTTTTGCCTATTTTATCCCCTTTAATTTTTTTTTTAGCTCATTGATACATCTATCAAAATTAGATAAGGAAGGGCAATGAAACTCAAGTGAGTCATTTCTACTTGTTCTGAATACTGGCAGTAGGTTTAGTTGGGGAAAAAAACGAAAAGATAATGAAGCCAGAAGAATGCCATGAAATTTTTGTTTACAACTAACCTTGTGGCTTATTAACATGAGCAATCAAGAACTGGCTGTCAGGAAGCTGGCATGAAGCCTAAAGTCTTCAGTCCAATTCTGGATATGGCGTTCTCATGATAGTCTGGGCTAATTCTAGTTTATTAATATTTGATTTTTACTTCCCATGTACCCCCCCAGACTCCCTCTAGCCAGGCAATGACAAAGTCACACAAGGCAACCCACACCCACCAGTGACAGAGCTCCAGTCTGAAGCCCTCACCCGTTCGGGGCTCAAGGCCCTGACTACAGGGCCCCTAGGGGAGGGGTTGGGACGTGAGTTTTAGATTTTTTCACTTGGGAATATTACTGTTTCAAGAAGACCTGCAATAAGCAGAAATCTGGAAAAACACACATTTATTTCCTTTTGGTCTCCATGACAACCCACTCAAAAACAATATAAGGAAGAGCAGTTTGATCTTGCCATTTGAAAAAAATTCTACATCGAATCATTTTAATTACAATAAAAAAAAAAAAACCACAAAAAACAACACATGCTGTTGTTCCAAAGATCAGTTTATGATCAACCACATTCCGCCCTCTTGTGTCAGAGAGAAAACCTTGAGTCATTCTTGAAAAAATATGACAGCCATGGAATGCACCTGCTCCAGGATAAACCAGAACCAGTTTTAGGGTCTTCTCTAGCATAACTGCTTTTAAACTTATAAAATGGTTTGGCTCCCCCGCCCCCAGACCTTTCCTAAGCTATAAACAGATTACAAAGGTGAGGTCAGTTAGACACCTTGACATTTTACCAGGTTTTCCCTCAAAAGAGCTCCAGGAGTCAAATCTTTCCGTGGCCGAGGCTGCCTGATAATTCTCCTGCTCTGCTGCTGCTGCCAGTGCCGAGCTGCTCTGACAAGGCTCCGTGCTCAGGGTCCCTGTGGAGGCTGTGGGTCTGTGATACGGAGGCACACACTTCACATTCAGAAGAACACGGGCTGCGGGGGGTTAACTAAGCCCTGACAAAGCTCTGCACTTCAATCAAAGCTAGCATACCTTACGGAACTCTACCAAAAACTCAATCATCAGGAAAAATAAACTAGTCTTCAATGCCCGCAAATTCATAACTCTGAAATACAATGCCATTTTGCAGTGGCTATTAGTATTTTATTTCTTTAAAGTGAAGTGGCGTTAATATTAGATTTCAAGTTATCTGGGAAAAAAGCCCATCTCAAAACTGGGGTCAGTAAACTACCACGTAAGTCTTTAAGGTTTATTTTAATTAAAGAAGCTTTAATGCCTTTTATTGTGTTAACCAGGCTTTTAATATAACATGTGTAGGAATCAGGAATCCAGTTTATAAGAAGATCACCTGTGCAATGTGACAGAGGGCTTCTTAAAGAAGATGGAATAACCTCAACTAAAAATTTTCAAGCATATCACTCAGATATTTTTTTCCCTGAATAATAAGAATGGTTTGTTTTCAAATAAAGGCATATGACTTTTTTAATGATAAAATTCCAGAATTTTTTTCTAAACGACAGTGACCATAGTTATAAATAACTTATTTTCACCAGTATGTAACCGTTTCCTCTAATCCATGTCACCATCCACAGGTCTTTAAGGAGCTGAATAAGCTGAACGGGTGACTCAGCAGCAGGGGTCTGGCTGACAGCCAGCTTCAACCGAGATGCTCCCGAGTTTAAACTGTGCATCAGATTTTATCTACAGACGCTTAGTTTCCTAAATGATGCCTTGCCCACTGCAGCTTCTTCTCTCCTATTCTATTAAATATAGACACACACCCTGCTGCTTTATCAGGGTCTTGATTATTAATTTAACATTTTAAACGTCACCAAGCAGCAAGCTCAGCGTTTCACATCTCCTTCTTTAAGGAGTAAGAGAAGGAAACAAACTCAATTATTTTTATGGTTTGCTGTGCTGTTGTTTCTCAAGCTAAAAGAAGGACAGCAACAAATCACAAATTTCAAACTAACATATGGTCCCAGTTTTGCTTAAGTTCTTTACGAAAGTTAAAAAGGTCATTTTAATCCGCAGCTCCCGCACCCTCTCTGACCCAAGGTAAAGTATTTAGGGAGCTAAATTAAATACATCCTTATCATACATCCTCTAAACTTGATCTATACAGAACCTCCCCCAAAGAGCTAGGCTAGCTCTGAAGACAGATTTAGATACCTCTTAAACACTGACCAATCAATCTGTCACCGGTTAATCTTATCAAAAGTTTAAAAAATAAACTCAGTTTGAAACTTTAGTCTTAAAAATTCAGTTTAGAAATATCTAAACCAGGGGTTCTTAACCAAGGGTCCACGGACCAAAGATTTCAAGGGGTCCATGAGCTTGAATTGAAAAAAAAAATCAACTTAAAATCGCTTACGCTCATCCATACTTCCAAATCACAGTAGCTGTTAGACCCGACGCTAGCGGAGTGTCATAAAACCATCTGCTGCTGCATTCTGAGAAGGGGCCCATGGTTTTCACCTGATTGGCAAAGGGGTCCGTGGAACAAAAAAGGTTAAGAACCCCTGATCAAAACTATTAAAAATGAATTTTAATTTTAGGCGGTAAGTAAACTGCATAAGAATTTCTGAAAACAATTCATTCCATTAAGGTGGAGAACCAAAACAACACGGAAGAAAAAAATCTTATACTTTATAAAGTTAATGTTGATTTAAAAGACGCTAATACTACCTTGTCATAATCACTGTGCTTTTTGAGAAGCAACATATTTCTTTTCTCAAACTAAAGACTTTTCTATGAGTAATTCACCCAGGGGGACCTATAGTTAATTATATTTAGACATAATGAATAAATGGGACTTGAACTTGTATGTATACATTACATATAAAAATAAAAATTCATTATGTCATGAAAGGGCTTTCTAAATCTTAACTTTCTACATTTTATACAAGATTTTATTAATTTAATATATAAAAGAAAACATATTTCAATTGTAGTATCCTACCACAATCAGAACTACTTTTAAGTGCGGCATTTTACTTTGAGCTGGCAGGAGTCATTTTAAAACAATCAATTAAGTTGTCTCAGGCCCATGAAACAAGTCTGATATGTCCTACGTAGACATTATGTCTGTAATGGCTTATTCTATCTGAAAAGACAGATAGTTAAAGAAAAAAATATACAATATCATTAGCAACTTAAATATTTTGGTTAAAATTTAATTACTTTTTATACTTCAACAATTCATATTACTAAGAATACCAACCCATCCCATTTCAGAGCGGCTGCAATTTAAAATCCAGTAGGATCCCTGGAAATTATCAGTGCTGGAAGAGCTTGAATTGAGAAAGGAGATCTTCAACCAGCTTAGAACAAAGTACAACACTGCAAATCTGCTATTCTCACGAATAAAAGCTGAGGCAGAATTCTACAAGAAAAGGTTAAGGTAAAATATTACAAGTTTCTTTCTGTCCTCAGAACTCGGATACTGCAGGATAACTGGCCATTCAATTATGTCTCTTACTTGGTGAGCTTTAAAACGATCTCATACTACTGAGCCCAAGAATATGGTTTTGTTACCAAGAAAACCAGTCATCACATACTGACTTTCAAGGCAACACTTCATGGATGACCAAATACTTTGAATTGTTTTTTATTTTATAATCAAGTTGCACTTTGCCTTGCTATTTCATCTCAACAATACAAGATCAAATACCAAAGTTTTAACTTATTAGTGAATTTGGTTGATTTAACTAAAATCAACAATTTTGGTATCATGTAGATACTACCTCAGCTACTGATATTAAAAAAAAAGGTGTGAGAGTTATGAAAATACTCAACTCTGTTCACACAGTTGAATACTTAGTTGAATACTTTAACTGAATGTCAAATTAATGTAAAATTGGAAACCTACCATCAAAATAGAAATCATATGCAGAAATTTTTTAACTTTTAACAAAGCTATAAACTAAGATTTTGCTTCTTGTACTTATCAGTACTGAGAATATACAAATATAAAACATTACATATTTTAATGTAAAATAAACAAGGAAATCTACATTTATTCTAAAATGAAAAATATTTTAAAAGTACAAATGATATGTAAAATAATGTACTTTATTATTGATGGTCAATAAAAAATGGAATAAAACGACCTGGGAAAATTTATGACTTTGAAGTCAAACAGACAGAGCTCAAGTGAACAGCAGGTATCAGAATCTACTCTGTTAAATATCCATGTTAAATTAAGCTACTTCCTTGCACTGAAGGAATGATGACTGGCCTTTAAGGCTGCCACTTCCCGAGCCTGGGGAACTTATAAACTATACTTCTTCCTGTTTGAGCCCTGCAGTAAAGGCCCATTGTAGAATCTTCCTGGACACGGTGGGCCTCAGGTGGCCTGGTTAGCTCTACATTACTTATTTCCCGCTATACAACGTCAGAAGAAATCTTTTCAAATAAGAAAATTTTTAAGTCTGGATATGTATGTACAATTCCTGGGAGCTTTCAAAAATGGAAAACATGCTAGTAAAGTTGCTCATTTAATATATAGTAAAAAAGTAATTTTTATTTTTTGCATGTGGGAAGTGATGGAACTGGTGAAGGACTAGCAAAAATGCAGACTGCCAAAGAGAGAATTTATTTATCACTGAAGCAAATCCAATTTCACCGCAGATGAGTAGGCGTAAATACCTGTCAAACCTGTAAGGTTTGGTCTGGGTGAAAACAAGGAAAGCATTTTGTTTTTAGGTTACATTCAGAGGGGCAAATGTATATACAATTATACTATTTAAAAACACAGCAAGCACAGGACATCTGCATTTTTCCTAAGGAAAGAACTAGTGTCAATTATAGACAAAAACTAGACCGCAATATAAGCGCAACGTTAAGAAGAAGCTGAGGAAGGTCCTAGCAGCATCTCGTAATATGCAGGATGAAGCGCTGTAAGGGGGGAGATTTGCTTTTCTGGACCTCCTGCAAGGCAGGCACCCCCTCCCCAGCCCCCTGCCCTTCACACTGCTCCACTGAACTGTTACTGCTGTGACCCCCAAAGGCTTCCACATCTATTTTTCCTGTCGCCAGAAGTGTCTAACTGCTTCCCCAGGAGCTGGCTCCCGGCTCAACAGGCCCCCTGGGGGAAGTCCACTAGCTGAGATGTGCAGCACCGTGCAGGAGGAAAGGAACACAGGCCAAGTGGTGAGGATTTCTTCTGTTTTGAAACGTACAAATTCAAAAGAAATCAGCATGGAAAAGTTGGTTCATACAAACAAAATAAGAACCCCAACACACCACCCTGCAAAATTCCCAAACATTCAGCAAATGGGTTAGTTTTGCTCCCAGGACCTGTTAAAGTTGAGTACAAAATGAAATTATATTTTTGAAAGACCTTATTTGGATTTGCAGGCTACACATACACGAACACACACGAGTGTCCTTTGGAAGGAAGACGTACTTATTTGAAAATCTCTACACAGCCCTCTGGTTATCGTGGTGAACAACTGCTCAGACTGTTAACTAGACACGCGGTGGCAAGGGCGCTGGGGGGAAGTGACGCTGTGCACACCCACCTCGACCGCCGCACTGTCCGGTAGGCACTGGGAAGAGAATGCTTTGCTTTTGAGTGGGACCTAGACCTGGACTTGGACGACGAGTGATACTTGGGAGATCGGGATCTTGTTCGAGACCTTTTTTTGTGCTTTTTCTTTTTCTTTTCTTTTTCTTCTTCTCTGGGTGGGTCTTTGCTTTTGCTTGAAGGCCTTTCGGGTGGTTTAATTTCTAAAGTAGGAAGAGGTTTAGCTCCAGTCAAAACAGGACAGGGCATGTTACTGGCTTCCTGTGAACAAAAGTAAATGTCTCATATTAACATAAAAAAAATGACACTTTTGAATGAAGGTTTATAAATTTCAACTTTGGGTGCCTCACACCAACAATGTGCCGATTCCCTCTTTAAAAGGACCCCGCCTCTTTCTAGGGCTGTGTAAAAGTATCTCCCTACGGAGCGGGTGTAGCTCAAGTGATTGAGCACCTGCTTCCCATGTACGAGGTCCCGGGTTCAATCCCTGGTACCTCCTAAAAAAAACCAAAACCAACAAACAACAACAAACAAACATCTCCCTGGCACCTCAGGCAGAAATCATGACAGTAAAGACCCTTCCCTACAGGACTCCTCAAATGCTGAAAGAATAAATGTAAACTCTCTTTGCTGACTTACACCCCCTCCTGTAGCCCCCTCACTAGCCTGTAGGGCTGTAGAGAGCAGGGTTTAATATAAGGAGGGCAGTACTTGGCATTCAAAGTTAGAAAAGATCTATATTTGCTCTATTATAAATAATGTCAACTATCCATTGAAAAAAGAGACCCCCAAACCACCAACATTAGGCTTTTTCTGAATCTTTGTACCACTCTGCAAATGATGCTTAATGAAGGTCTCAACTAAGAGGAATTCCTCTGTGATTAAGAGCACATCTCTGTACTCCAGTGCAACACACAGAAGAGTGCCGGGAGCAGGAACCAGCACCACCTTCAGCCCCCGCCCCCATCACTGAGAAGGGCCATGCCTCAAATCTACCTTAAGTGAATTTTACCTATAGCCCCACTAAACACTATATACCTCAAGGGAGACTGAGAAATCGGCAATTTATCATCTTGTGTCTCAGAGATTTCAGCTGCAGGGTTTCCGGAGAACAATCCAAGGCCAGTGTCCCGGGTCTGCCCATCTCCAGGCTGGTGCGCCTGAGCTGCGGCTGGAGAGGCCTCAGCAGGGCCTCCTTTCCCTCTGCCCTGTGGCTCCCACCGGGCGCTCGGAGCTCCCCACCCTGCCTGTGCTCGGAGCCCCACACGCACAGAGCCGGAGTCCATGGTATGCCAGTAGGCACCAGTACCTCCATTTGCATCTGGTAACTAATTCTCTCCCCTTCTTTCCTCTCTGTGGGTCTGTTTTGACAAGGTCACACTCAAGGCCAATTGGATAAAGGAGAACACTTTGTATACATGATTATTCCAAAATCATGCTTCATATTTTGGTTGAGAAGAAACGCAATTCCATGGTGCTCCGGCGGGCAGGCATCACATTAAGATGGGGTCACCACTTGAATTAGCTACTTTATGACATTACACTGATTTCTCAGCCTTTCCTCCCAGCCCCCCACTGTTTACACTCATAGCACATCATCTTTAACATCCTTTTCTCATTAGGAACAGAAATTCTTAAAGGGAGGGTGTGTGAGAGAGGCAGGGGGGCTGAGAATTGCTGGTGAGGACCTGCCTTGCTCATTCCCAGTTAAAACAACTTGGTAACCAGGGCCTTTGGCAGAATGGGCTCAGAAACTGTCCAACATCGCTCATCTGGTTTTTGGCTACTTTCCTCTATATTAGCACTGCCAAGTTCATTTTTAAAAAATGCAGTTTTATTGAGATATAGTCACATACCATAAAAATCTATCTAGGAGCAGTTGAGCACCCGCCTCCCACATGGGAGGTCCCGGGTTGGGTTCCCGGTGCCTCCTAAAGAAGACAAACAAACAATAAGCAGACAATGAGCAAGACAATGAGTAGAAAACAAGCAAAAACAAAATGAACAGGGAGTGGATGTGGCTCAAGCAGTTGAGTGCCCGCCTCCCACACGGAAGGTCCTGGTTTCAGTTCCTAGTACCTCCTAAAGAAAAAAAACAGAGACAACGAGCAGACAACGAGCAAAAAGAAACAAGCAGATAACGAGGGGGAACAATGAGCAAAAACAATGAGCAAAGAGACAAGGGAGCCATGTGGGGAGGGGGTAGGGATTTATCTAAAGTATACAATCAACGGCTTTTAGCATAATCACAATGCTGTGCATTCATCACCACAAAACTTTTTAGAACAATTTCATTACTCCATAAAGAAAAACTCCACACCCTTCAGCAGTCACTTCTCAATCCCTCTGCCAAGTTCATTTTTT
>PVKH010037037.1:0-11511 GCA_004027955.1 Chaetophractus vellerosus | reverse complement strand
GCTTCACTCAACATAAGGTCTTCAAGATTCATTCATGGTATCCTGTGTGTTAATATTGCATTCCCTCTTACATCTGTTTAATATTCCATTTTATGTATATAGCACAATTTGTTTATCCATTCATCTGTTGATAGATATTTGGGTAGTTTCCAAAGGTTGGCAATTGTGAATAATGCTGCTATGAGCATTGGTGTGCACATATCTGTTCATGTCCCTGTTTTCAATTTTTCTTGGTATATACCCAACTCTGGGACTGCTGGGTCGTATGGCAGTTCTATAGCTGGTTTCCTGAAGAACTGCCAAACTGTCCTCCACAATGGCTGAACCATTCTACGTTCCCACCAGCAGTGAATGTGTTCCCCTTCATCTACATTGTTTCCAACATTTGTAGTCTTCCATTTTTTTAATAGCCACCAGTCTAATAGGTGTAAGATGATATCTCATTCTGGTTATAATTTGCATTTCCTTAAGAGCAGTGATATTGAGTATCTTTTCAAGTGCTCATTATCCATTTGTATTTCTTCTTTGGAGAAGGGTTTATTCAAATCACTTGCCCATTTTTAAATGGGTTGTTTGTCTTTTTATTTTTTAGGTGTACGATTTCTATATATATATTCTAGACATTAGGCCCCTATCAGATATATAGTTGCCATATATTTTCTCCCATTGTGTAGGCTGCATTTTCACTTTCCAGACAAAGTCCTTTGAGGTGTAAAAGTTTTTAATTTGGGGGAAGACCTATTTATCTAGTTTTTTCTTTCATTGTTCTTGCTTTGTGTGTGAAATTCATGAAACCATTTCCCAATATAAGATCCTGTCAATGTTTCCCTGAATTATATTCCCAAATATTTTTGGTCTTGGATCTTATATTTATATCTTTGATCCATTTTAAGTTAATTTTTGTATAAGACATGAAGTGATATTCCTCTTATTCTTTTGGATATGGATATCCAGTTCTCCAAGCACCATTTGTTGAAGAGGCCATTCTCTCTTAGTTGAGTGGACTTGATAACCTTGTCAAATATCAGGTGACTGTACATGTGGGGATATATATCAGAACTCTCAACTCAGTTCCATTGGTCATTATGTCTATCCTTGTGCTAATATCATGTAGTTTTTCTTTGTTTTGGTTTTTTTTTTTGAGTTTCAATTGAAATCGATAGCTTATTAAAAATTAATTAATTAATTAATTTTTTAAATATCTATATATGTTTTTAGGATACATTGATTGCATAAATGTTACACAGAAATTCCAGGAGTACCCTTATGCCACCCCCCACCCCTCCCACATCCCTCCACATGCACATCCTTCAGTGTGGCATAATGCCTCTGATAGATATGCACATTTTGGGGCTTTGTCATCAGGCATATATCACAGTTCAGGCCATAGATGACCCTCTCTCCCATACAGTTCTGAATGATACATGATCATACAGACTGGCCTACATCCTCCTTTGCAGCATCATCCATGACAATTCCCAGGTCCCCCCGCTCAAAAATAAAATAAAATAAAATAAAATAATAAAATAATAAAAAGTAAATAAAATAAATAAATAAAAACCCACATTACAATTGCTCTTCCCTCACCATGCTCACGAAGTGTCCAGTGACTCTGGATCCACATAATTTTGCAATTTCTTCCATTGCATATATCATAAGTCTATATCAGGACTCCAACAAGTCCATTCTAGTCCATAGTTCTTCCCCCAATCCCAAGGAGTCTGGAATGGTGATGTCCCCTCCACAATGGAAGGGATTTTTACATTTTTTGAATAGCCCAATCATTTAATAAAATCTTGTTTTCCTTTTTCTATTTTTTATTTATATTTTTAATTTTCTAAAATTATTTTGTATTAACAAGTTCACCTATATTTTAACTCTTACATTAAATACCATTATTATTTCATTTTCCTATTCATTACAATTGGCTACCGTGATGGCTTCAAATGTGAAGAAGTTATGGATCACAGAAGGATCACAATGTGGATGGGAGAGGAACATTGGAGGGGGGGTGTCAAGGTTGAGGGTACATGGGAGGAAGTCCACCTGAACATACATAAAATTCATACATAATTATTCAAAGGCTCATGGGACATGGTCATGGGGTGAAGTATTAATCACTAAATGGGAGAACACTGAACTCCCATCCTGGAGATCTCTGTCATATTCTCCAGATAAGTTGCAACATCCCCCTGAGTACAGGGGTAGTGACTGGCAAAGAAGGATGATCCATTGATGGGCCCCTGTTATTGATGACTAGCCTTATGAGTCATTGCTGTTGAAATTGAAATAGTCTAATGTTAAGGGGTGACTAAGAGGCGCCCCTGGAGAACCTCCTTGTTGCTCAATGTGGCCTCTCTCTAAGCCTAACTCAGAATATGAACACATTACCTTCCTCCTGCATGGGATATGACTCCTGGGGATGAGCCTCCTTGGCAATGAGGGATTACTAACAAATGCCAACGGGCAGTAAAACTGGGAAGAGACTTCAAATAAAAGGGGGAAATGGAAAAGACAAATGAGTTAATAGGGCTCAGAGACTTTAAAATGAGTCGGGAGGGAAACCCAGAGGTTACACTTATGCAAATCCCAGTAGGACCTCCTAGACTTCCAATATGGAAATCAACCCAAACAGAGGGCCCCCAGAGGGCTTTGGAGATATCCAGGTCCTATACCAGGGCAGATAATCCCAGAGATTGGTGCCTTACTAGTGGGCCCTAACTTGGAATTCTTGCTCCTGAGAGTGATAGAAAAAGACCAAAATATGTCTACACTGCACATGGTCCAAATGTCTCTTCTATTCAAACCTATATTTCATGCCAGAGTTTTAGGTGTACTTCCATAGACCAGAGACTACAGGCTGGCTGTATGCCAAATGGGTCCAGAAACTCTGTGGACCTGCAACTCCTATGCTACAACTCAATGGACTCAACCAGGACACCTAGTTGGGAGTTGACGATGGAAGACAGCTATGCAGGGGAATCCAGAGAGCCTGCAGCTACAGGCAGAATATCTTGCAGTTTTGAACAATATAGCTTTGTAATATTTATTAAGGTCAGGTAGTGTGTTTCCTCTGATTTCATTTTTCTTTTTCAATATATCTTTGGCTATTAGGTGCCCCTTGCCCTTCTAAATAAATTTCATAGTTACCTATTCCAATTCGGTAAAAAATGTGGTGGTAATTTTATTTGGATTACATTAAATCTGTGAATCAGCTCGGGTAGGATAGACATCCTAATGATTATTTAGTCTTCCTATCCATGAACTGGGAATAGTCTTCTATTTATTTAAGGGTTCTTTGATTTCCTTTAACAGTGTTGTGTAATTTTCTGCATATGTCACTTACATATTTAGTTAAATTTAGTCCTATGTATTTGTTTCTTTTGTTCTTATTATAAATTGAAATTTTTCTTGATTTCCTCCTAAGATTGCTCATTACTGGTGTACAGAAATTGTATTGATTATTGCACATTGGTCTTATAACCTGAAACTTTACTGAACTCATTTATAATCTCTAGAAATAAGAGCAGTGAAAATGGGCATCCGTCTTGTTTCCAAACATAGAGCTAAAGATTTTAGGATTTCATCATTGAATATGATGTTAGCGTTGGGTTTATCATATATACCCTTTATCATGTTGAGGAAGTTTCCATATATTCCTATCTTTTGAAGTGTTTTTTATCAGGAAATGGTGCTGTATTTTGTCAAATGTTTTTTCTACATCTATAGAAATGATCCAGTGACTTTTTCTTTTGATCTGTTTTTGTGGTGTATTGCATTGATTTTCTTATGTTGAACCATCCTTGCATACTGAAGATGAAACCAACGTGGTCATGGTGTATAATTCATTTGATGTGCTGTTGCATATGATTACCATGTCTTTTGCTGAGGATTTTAGCATCTAGGTTCACTAGAGAGATTGGCCTACAGTTTTCCTTTCTAGTAGCATCATTGTTTGACCCTAGTATTAGGGTTATTTTGGCATCATAAAATGAATTCGTCAATGTTCCCTCCAATTCTAATTATTGAAAGAGTTTAAGCAGGAATTGGGTTATTTCTTTCTAGAATGTTTGGTAGAATTCACTTGTGAAGGCTTCTGGTCCTGGGCTCTTCTTAGGTTTTTGATGACCAATTCCATCTCATTACATGTGATTCATCTGTTGAGTTCATCAATTTCTTCTTTCATCCATGAAGGCTGCTTGTGTATTTCTAGGAATTTGTCCACTTCTAAATTAACCATCTGTTGGCATAAAATTTTTCAAAGTATCCTCTTATGATACCCTTTATTTCTGTGGTGCTGCCCCCTTCCTCATTTTTTATTTTATGTATTTACTTCTTTTTATTGTTAGTATAGCTAATTGTGTGTCAATTTTATTAATCTCAGTACTTGTATTTCTGGAAAGACTTGAACCACATCTATTCCCTGTCAAATAATTTTAAAGATAAATTTGTCTTGAATCAATAGTCACTTGATTGCTGTAACTATTTTAATATGTGTCTTTGCAAGTTGATTTTGACAATTTTTGTGGGTTAGTCCTCTGCTTTCCAAGGAAAGTCCTTGCAGCTCACTACTCCTTCCTTTGTCTGACAGCACTCTCTGAACTTAGATGTACTTTATATACTACAAGGGAGTTATTAAACGATAAAAATACTGTTCAAAACAGCAATTACCATAACATATATGTAGAAATAAATCTAATGAAAATTGCATATTTCTTCAAGAAAATTAGAAAATATTGCTGGAAAAATTACAGAAAACCTAAATTGATCTCTATAAACAAATCATGGAGAGAAGCATGTCACTTGTT
This sequence comes from Chaetophractus vellerosus, assembly GCA_004027955.1. Taxonomy (NCBI): domain Eukaryota; kingdom Metazoa; phylum Chordata; class Mammalia; order Cingulata; family Chlamyphoridae; genus Chaetophractus; species Chaetophractus vellerosus. Next base: position 6,703 of record PVKH010037037.1, on the reverse strand, counting down.
AATACATCAGCTCTTACTGAACTATCTATTTAATTGCAATCTGAATAAAATGCCAAAAGGCTTTCTTCATTTGTTGCTGTACTAATTTCTACTACTTAGCTATTTCTAAAATATGGAAATTCAAAGATCAACAATATTTATTAAAAATTTGAATAAAATAATATTGGAGAATTTCAAGATTCCAAGACATTTATGGATTTACAGCAACAAAGATCATGTTGTATTGGTTTAAAAAAATGGATAAACAGACCAGTGGAATAGAATTGAGAGTGCATATACATAGGCCAAAAGATATATTGTGCCCTTATTGATGATAAGACACCAAGGGAAACTTCCAGAAAAATGGCATCAAAGTAAACAGAGTCTGACTCCCTCACAGTAAATGAGTGAAGAAAAGGCAGGGACCTATCTGAAGAAGCTGCCTTGGATAGATATAGAACAGGAAGGTGTTCTGAGTCATCCTGGATGGTGAGGTAAAGATAAAGAAGCCAAAGGAAAACTATGAGCTGGTCACCCCTGTATCTGAAAATGGCACATATACACCACCCTCAGGACAAGTTGCCTTGATGGAGTACCTGGCTCCTTGCTACCAATGGAGAGGGAGGGAGCACTCCTTGGAAGTTAGAAGAGTCTGGTGGAGGGTGGAGAGTGGTTTCTTTGTAGTGAATATGGCCAGCTGAGCCCCCTCTGTATCTGAGAAGGTTCCATACTTGAAGGGGAGAGGTGAAAGAGATCTGCTCATTTAGGCTGTCACACCCAACCTCCCTGGGATAGAGGGGAATTAGATTACAGTGGGTCAAAGTCAGGCACCTAATCAGCAGTGTTCTGGCAAACTGAAAAAGTCTAACAAGCCTGAGAGAAAAGGGGCCGATAGAGGCAGATAAGCTTTCTGAAGCATAACCAGCCTGCAGAGCCAATTTAACTCAGTGGAGGAATTACCGTCTTGCATACAGGACATCCCTGGATCAATTCCCAAGTCCCCTTAGACAAGTGATCCACTGGGTGATCAGACACCCAGCTGAAACCTGATGACAGGGAATATATATATATTTATGTTTAGATTTTCTTAGATCTGTTATTTTTTATTTTTACAGGTTCCCTCCCCCCCCCACTTATTTTACTTACTAAAACACAGTACATCACCTGCAATGGGCATGCCTCCACGGTGGCTGAACCATTTGACATTCCCACAAACAGTGGATGAAGATTTCCATACCTTCACATCCTCTCCAAAACTTGTAATCCTGTTTTTTTTTTAATAGCCACTGGTCTAATGGGTGTAAAATGATGTCTCATTGTAGGTTTAATTTACATTTACTTAACTGCTAGTGATCTTGAGCATCTTTTCGTGTGCTTTTTAGCCATTTATATTTTTTCTTTGGAGAAGCATCTATTCAAATCACTTGCCTAATTTTAAAAAAATATTATTTTTTTTTACTTTTTAAAAGATGTTTAGATTATGTACATGCTACACAAAATATATAGGGATTCCTATATGCCCCACTCCCCAAACCTCTCACACCCTCCCACATAAACATCCTGCATTAATCGGCACATTCATTGCTATTGATAAATGCATCCTGGGGCTTTACCACTGATCATGGACCAGAGTTTACATTATAGTCTACGCTCTTTACCCACACAGTTCTGCCTGTTATGTGATGACATAAAATGGCCCATATATGACATTGCAATGTCATTCTGGATGATTCCCAAGTCCAAAAAATCCCCTGTATTACAACTGTTTTTTCCCTCTCCCTGCCCTCAGAGCCTCCGTTGGTCACTGCCTCCACATCAATGTTGTAACATCTTCCAACTCAAGAATTAAAATGTCTATAATAGAATGCCAGTAAGTCCTCTCTAGTCCATAGTTCATTGCCCAATCCTGAGGATTCTGGGATGGTGCTGTCCACTCCACCTCTGAGAGGAGACTTCCATCTCATATAGTCAATGGATGGCACTCCCTTGCTTGCTATTGTTGGCTCTCTCAATTCCTTGGTATGGTGGCTGTTAATCCTCATGTCCTTTTCAGTTGTCCTTGGTGATTCCAATGAACTGAAGAGTAGGTGTTGCAACTCCTCTGAATTTCTGGGCCTAGTTGGCACATGGACAGCCCAAAGTCTCCAGTATCTGTATATGAACCTACACACTCCAGCACCAAGTATAGGTTTAAATAGAATTGACAGATGAGCCATGTGTAGGGAAGACATAATTGATTCCAACTTTGTCACTTGCAGGAACACAAACTCCAAAGTAGGACCTACTGGTAAGGCACCAAACTCTGGAGTTATCTACCCTAAATTTAGGACCTGGATATCTCCAGAGCCCTCAGGAACCCCACTATTTGGGGTAGCATCCATTTTGGCAGCCTATGAGATCCTGCTGAAATGCACATAAGCATTACCTCTGGGATGATCTCCTGACTCACTTTGTCTTTTTATTTTTGAAGTTTAGGATTTCTTTATATATGCTGGATATTAGGCCCCTATCAAATATATGGTTAACAAATCTTTTCTCCCATTGAGTAAGCTTCCTTTACGTTTTGACAGACTCCTTTGAGGGGCAAAAGTTTTTTATTTTGAGGAGGTCCCATTTATCTATTTTTTCTTTCATTGATCAGGCTTTCGGTGAAAAGTTCATGAAATCATTTTCTAATACAAGATCATGTAGATGTGTCCCTACATTATCTTCCAAGGACTTTAAGGTCTTGACTCTTATATTTGGATCTTTGATCCATCTCAAGAAAATTTTTATTAGGTGTGAAATGGTGTTCTTCTCTCATTCTTTTGGATATGGATATCCAGTTCTGCAAGCACTATATGTTGAAGAGTACATTCTCTCCTACTTGAACAGTCTTGGGGGCCTCATTAAATATCAGTTGACTGTATATGCAAAGATCTATATCATAACTCTTAATTTGGTTCCATTGGTCATTATGTCTATCATTGTGCCTATTCCATGCAACTTTGACCACTGTAGCTTTGTAGTATATTTTAAAGTCAGGTTGTATGATTCCTCTGATTTCATTTTTCTTTTTCTTTTTTAAGGTCTTCTTTGATTTCCTTTAAGGGTGTTGTGTAATTTTCTGCATATAAGTCATTTACAGCTATAGTTTTATTTATTCCTAGATATTTGATTCTTTTAGTTGCTATTTTAAATGGGATTTTTTTCTTGATTTCTTCCTAAGATTGTTCATTCCTGGTGTACAGAAATGTTTATGTTTTTGCATGTTGAACTTTTAACCTGATACTTTACTGAATTATTTTATAAGCTCTAGGAGCTTTGTTGTAGATTTCTCAGGGCTTTCTGTGTATAGGATCATATCGTATGCATATACTGAAATTTTCATTTCTTCCTTTCCAATTTTCAATGACTTTTAAATCTTTTTCTTGCATTAGTACTCGAGCAATTACTTCTAAAACAATGTTAATTAGAAGTGGTGAATGTGGGTATCCTTATCTTGTTCCAGATCTTAAAGGGAAAGCTTTTAGGAATTCACAGGAAGCGTTGCTGTATTTTGTTGAATGCTTCTTCTGCATCTATAGATATGATCCTGTTTTTTTATCTTTCAATCTGTTTATTTGTTGTATTACATTGATTGATTTACTTATGTTGAAACATCCTTGCATACCAAGGATGAAACCCACTTGTTCAAGGTGTATCATTTGTTTGATGTGTTGTTGAATACCTTTAGCAAGCATTTTGTTCAGGATTTTAGCATCTACGTTCATTAAAGGGATTGGTCTATAGTTTACCTTTCTGGGTTTGTCTTTGGCTTTGTTATTAGAGTGATGTTGGAATCATAAAATGAGTTAGGCAATGTTCCTTCTACTTCTACTTTTGAAGAGTTTAAGCAGAAGTGGCATTAGTTCTTTCTGGAATGTTTCTTAGAATTCACCTGTGAAACTTTCTGGTCCTGGGCTCTTCTTGTTTGGTTTTTGATTAGTAATTCAATCTTGTTACTTGTGATAGTTCTGTGGAATACATCAATTTCTTCTTTTGACAATGTGGGCTGTTTTTGTATTACTAGGAATTTGTCCATTACCTCTAAATTGCCCATCTTGTTGGCAAACAATTTTTTCAAAATATCCTCTTAAGATATTCTTTATTTCTGTGGAGTCAGTGGTGTTATCCTCTTCCCCATTTCGTTTTTTTAATGTATTTGTATCTTCTATCTTTTTTTCTTTGTTAGATTAGCTAAGGGTATGTTAATTTTATTAATCTTCATGAAGAATCAGTTTTTTGGTTTTGTTTATTTTTTTCTATTGCTGTATTATTTTTAATTTCATTTAGTTCTGCTCTAATCTCTGTTATTTCTTTTCTTTTCTACTTCCTTTGTGGTTAGTTTGTTGTTCATTTTCTAATTCCTCCAGATGTGCGATTAGGTCTTTGATTTAGCTCTTTCTTCTTTTTTAATAAAGGCATTCTTATGACTTTTTATAAATAAAGTCATTTTTATGTCTATGCATTTCCCTCTTGGTACTGCTTTTGCTGCATCCTACATCCTATAGGTTTTGAAAACATTGTGCTGTCATTTTCATTCGTTTCAAAGTATTTGCAGATTTCTTTTGAGATTTCCTTCTTGACCCACTATTTGTCCAAAAGTGTTTTGTTTAACTTCCATATCTATGTGCCTAGTCTTGTTCTCCATCCCTTACTGATTTCCAGCTTCATTCCGTTGTATAATTTCAATCTTTCTGAATTCATTGAGAGTTGATCTGTGGCCTAGCATGTGGTCTGCCCTGGAGAATGATCCATATGCACTCGAAAAGAATGTAAATCCGATGGTATTTGGGTGTAATGTTCTGTATATGTCTATTAGGTCCAGGTCCTCTAATGAATTATTCAAAGTCTTTGTTTCTTTATTGAATTTATTGAGATGTTCTCTCTAATGGGGGTAATGGTGTATTAAATTCCCCCACTACAGTTGTAGAGATATCTACTTTTCCACTTATTTTTATACTGCTTTCCTCGTATATTTTGAGGTGTCCTGGTTAGGTGCACAAATGTTTAGGATTGTTCTTTTTTCTTGGAAGACTACCCTCTTTTAAACATATAGTGTCCTTCTTTGTCTCTTACAATAATTTTGCATTTAAAGTCTATTTTGCCTGATATTGGTATAGCTACTCTTGCACTTTTTAGGTTATTCCTTTCTTGTAAAATTGCTTTCCAACTGTATTAGTCAGCCAAAGAGGTGCTGATGCAAAATACCAGAAATCTGTTGGTTTTTATCAAGGGTATTTATTTGGCATAGAAGCTTACAGGCCATATAGCATAAGTTTCTTCCTTCACAAAAGTCTGTTGCCAAGTGTTGGAACAAGACAGCTGCCAGCATTTGCCAGGGTTCAGGATTTTTGGGTTCCTCTCTTCCCAGGGCTCCATTTCTTTCTGGGCTCAGCTCCTCTGTTTCCTCCACCAGGTCTGTTGTAGACTATGAGGATCTCTAGGCTTTGCCTCTCTCCAGAAGGCCAGCTGTGCAGTGTCAGGGGAATGGCTCATCTCTTTTCCCAGGGCCATCACACCTTCCCCATCAGAACTCCAACATCAAAAATGCTCCAACTCTGTCTTTTGCCATGTCTTTTATCTTTGAGGCCCCACCCACCAAGGGGCAGGGATCAACACCCTACTGATGTGGCCCAATCAAATCCCTAATCATAACTTAATCATGCCCAGATGAACAGACCAATTTGCAAGCATAATCCAATATATATTTTTGGAATTCATACTTATATCAAACTGCCACACCAACCATCACTTTCAGCTGCTTTGCTTCCGTGGACTTAAGGTGGGTTTCTTGTAGACAATATATAGATGGGTCATATTTCCTTATCCATTCTGCCAACTTGTACCTCTTGAATGGTGATTTTAATCCATTAATATTCAATTACTGTCAAAGAAATACTTACATTAGTCATAATTTACTTAGATTTATGTATGCTATATATTTTTTATTCTCTTTTTATCTTTTACAACTCTCTCTCCCTCTCTTTCCTGTTTTTTTTTTCTGTTTGATTGGCAGAACTCCCTTTAGTATTTCTTGAAGCACAGGTTTCATATTGTCATAATCTCTTAATTTCTGTTATTGGTGAATATTTTGAACTCTCCCTCATTTTTGAATGCCAGTTTTGCTGGATAGAGAATTCTTGGCTGTTAATTTTTTCTTTTAGCACCTTAACTATATCATACCACTGCCTTCATGCCCCCATGCTTTCAGATGAGAAATCAGCTTTTAATCTTATCAAGCCTTCCTATTATGTCATGGTTCTATTTTCTATTTCTGCTTTTGTATTCTCTTAGTCTTGATCATTGACATTTGACAAGTATGTGTCTTGGAGTAGGCTTGTTAGAGTTATACTATTTGGGGTGTGCTGTACTTCCTGGATATGTACGTCCATCTCCCTCAATAGGGTTGGGAAGTTTTCAACCATTATTTCCTACAAAACTCCTCCTGTCCCTTTTCCTTTCTCTTTTCCCTCTGGGATGACTATAACAGGTAATCTTGTGCATTTCATGTTTTCATTCAAATCCCTAAATCCCTGCTGAATTTTTCTCTTTTTATCTACCTGTTCTTCTATCTGTTTGATTTCAGATGTTCTGTCTTCCACATTGCTTATTCTTTCCTCTGCCTGTTCAACTGTGCTGTAGTGTTCTTAGGGCATATGTTTTTTATTTCTTGAATTGTGCCATTCATCATCATTGTATC
>PVKH010037036.1:0-11506 GCA_004027955.1 Chaetophractus vellerosus | reverse complement strand
GAGATAGTGCTGGGCCAGAAAACAGACACCTTGGAGAAAAGTTGAGGTCAGTATATTGTCTGTTTCTCCTGCAGTCTATTGGCTGCAAAAAAAAAGAAAGAAAGAAAGAAAGAAAAGAAAAAGAAAAAAAATAGAATCTCCCAAGTCACTGTCATTCATATCAAAATTTTATTTCTTCTAAGTCATGCTTAAGTTGCTTTTATGGCCATAAAGAGTTACATAAGTACAGGGAGGGAGATGAGGACAGACAAATAGACCAATGGAATGGAACTGAGAGTTCAGAAATAAACCCACACATCTAAGGCCAACGATTTTTGACAATTGCCAAACCTTCTGCTTTCCCTCAAGAAGAAAATCTCAACTTAGGGCCAGTGGGTCTTCAATGCACATTCATCTCCTTTTTCAGCCATGAGCAGGCAAGATGTCTAGCTAGGATTCGTGACATTGTTCTGTTTACATTGCATTTATTTTTATGGTTACTTTTACTTAAGACAAAGGATACTTGTTCCCCATTTACAGTAATAATATCAAATTTACTTTTAAAGTAAGTATTTTTTAGTAAAAGAATTTGAGTTGATATTAAGGCAAACATTAAGTAGATAATAGAACAGGTAGTATATAGATATGGCAAAAATTGCGAGGACAGTACTAGAATAGTTTAATTTGGGAGACACTTTTAATCGAATCAGATCTTAAGCTTCTGCTCCACCCCTAACATCTCAACCTGTCCCCACCTGCTTTCTCCCCTCTGCCATACATTACCTCCTTGAACTCTCACAGCAGCCTCTGAGGGATGGTGTGTGGAGCTAAGAGGGTTGAGAGGAACTCACAGGTTCTTGAAGGCGTCCTCACGCAGGTCCCGGGGAAGCCTCTCTGTGACGTCTGGCTGGAGAAAGCTGCCTGAGGACCCCCTCAGCACCCGACCCAGGATCTCCACACACTCCAGGGGGTTCAGCACCTGGAAACACCTCTCCAGCGTGATGAGAAACAGGCTGCGGTTCACTCCAGGGCTCTGCAAAGCTTGTTGCCGAATCTCTCCCAAGTCGACAATGATGTCCTCCAGCTCCTAAAGAAGAGAGACGAAGGTTGTGTTGAGAGCTGCCTATGGATTTGGAAGCCCTTGGGAGGGCCACACTTAGCAGCAGTGGAGAGATTCAGGATCACCGTTCAACACCATGGCTATGTAGAGTCTTCCAGAACTCTCCACGGCCTACAGAATGAAGTCAAAGCCTCCAACTGCTCCACCTACACTAGGTGATATCTTATTCTAGACTGAAACCTCGGGCCGTTGTTCTGGTTGGAATGCCCTTCCCAACCCCTTCTAGAGAAATCCAGCTCATTCTTTAAGGGAAAGCTCAATTGTCACCTCCTTGGTAAGTCCTCTGTGATCCTCTTCTGCCTCAGTCAAAACTCATCTTCCTCCACTTTGTGCTCCCAGAGCATTTTGAGTCACACTCTATGATGCATTAAGATGTTTACGTGACTGTTTTTCTTGCAAATCAGAGGTTCCCAAGCCTGGCTGCACATCAGAACCACCTGGGAGACTTTTTTTTTTTTTTAGGTACTGGACCGGGGAGTCAACCCCAGACCTTGTATGTGGGAAGAAGCTGGTGCTCAACCACTGAGCCATATCGGTTCCCCTGAGTTGGTTTTTTCACTTGTTTGTTTGTTTGTTTTGTTTTGTTTTGTTTTCAGAAGGAACCAGGTATTGAACCCAGGACCTCCCATGCGGGAAGCAGGTGATCAACTGCTTGAGCCACATCTGCTCCCCTGGGAGGCTTTTAAAAGATACTGATTCCCAGCACCAACCCTAGCATCTAATTTAGCTGGTCTGGGGTGGAGCCCAGTCGTCCAGTTGATTCTAATGGGCAGCCAGACTTGAGCCAGGAAGTCCCCGAGGCCCAGGCCATGTGCCTGGTAGAGTATATGGTACCTAGAAGATATTGAAAAATAGCTTGTTAGCATGAATGAATGAATGACTCATTTGAACCACAGAATCCAGGAATGCTGGCAAGGCTTACTCACAATCTGGCTGATCCCTCTGTCCTTTGCCCAACACATCCTCCAAAAATAAAAGCCACCATTTTACTGAGTACTGACTGCAGGCCAGGCCATGGTTCAACAGAAGAAAATCAATTAATGTAATATACCACATTAATACAAGAAAAAAGCACATGGCCATTTCAATTGACGCAGAAAAAGCATTTGACAAAATTCAACACCCCCCTTCCTGATAAAAAAAAAAAACTCAGAAAACTAAGAGTAGAAGGAAATATCCTTAATATGATAAAGGGCATGTATGAAAAACCCACAGCTAACATCATACTCAATGGTATAAGACTGACTTTCCCCCTAAGATCAGGAACAAAACAAGGATGCCCACTGTCACCACTGTTATTCAACATTGTACTGGAAGTTCTAGTCGGAATGATCAGGTGAGAAAAAGAAATAAAAGGCATTCAAATTAGAAAGGAAGAAGTAAAATTCTCCTTATTTGCAGATGACATGGTCCTATACATAGAGAATCCTAAAAAATCCACAACAGGGCCCAGCTAGATAGCTCAGTGGATAAAGAGCTCGCTGGGAAACCACATGGGAGGCCCTGGGTTCGGTTCCCGGGGACCTCTCCTAGCGGGCAGACCGCCTTGAGAATGGCAAGCCGCCATGGGCGGGCCAGAGCCGCCGTGGGCAGGGTAAAAAGCTGCCATGGACAGGGCAAAAGCCACCACGGGCAGGGCAGGTCGCCCGCAAATGGAACGCAGCCAGCCACCCGCGAACTGAAGCAAGAGCCGGCTGTGAATAGAAGCAGAAGCCGCCCACAAGCGGGGAAAGCCGCGCCTGTGCAGTGACCAAGTCTCGGCGCGTCGCCGCAACGGGGGGGAGGGGAGATATGTAATAAAATAAATAAATCTTTAAAAAAAAAAAATCCACAACAAAGCTACTCAAGCAAATAAATGAACTCAGCAAAGTGGTGGAGTACAAGATCAATGCACAAAAATCAGTGGTGTTTCTTTTCACTAGTAATGAACAATCTGAAGGAGAAATTTTAAAAATTCCTTCCACAGTGGCAACTAAAAGAATCAAATATCAGGAATAAATTTAACCAAGGACATAAACAACTTGTAAATGAAAAACTACAGAGCATTGCTAAAAGAAATTAAAGAAGACTTAAATAAATGGAAGGACATTCTGTGTTTGTGGATTGGAAGAAGAAATATTGTTAAGATGTCAATTCTACCGAAAATGATATACATCTTTGTGGCAGTTTGAGATTATTTATGAATTCCAAAAAGAGAGATTATGTTTGTAAACTGGTCTGTTCCTCTGGGCATGATACCCTTTGATTGATTTAAATGCAAAGGCTTTATGTTTACTTGATTAAATCAAGATTATGGCTTTGATTCAACTATGTCATTAGAGTGAGTCCCAACCCCCTTGGTGGGTTATATAAACAGACACTCAATCAAGAACATAGCAAAGTAGATACACAGAAAAAGACACAGCAGAGGAGTTTTGACACTGGAGTCCTGGGGAGAGATGAGATATTCGCCTAATAGTTTACAGTTGACGTTGTGAAGAGACCAGAGCAGCTGAGAAGCCCTGAGAGACTAGCCTTATGCCAGTCTACAGCTGAGATTGGAAGAAGCTGGGCCCACAGAGCCCTCAAGAGGTAAGAGGAAGGCTGAACCCTCAGACATTGCCCGCCATCTTGCATCTTATGAAAGCCAACAGATTTCTGGTATTTTGCATCAGCACCCCTTTGGCTGACTAATACAATTCCAATAAAAATTCCAACAGTCTCCTTCACAGAAATGGAAAAAACCAATTAACTTCATTTGGAAGGGCCTGGGAGCAAGATGGCAGCAGAGTAAGGGGCTCCAAGAGTCAGGTCACCATACAGTGCAGTTAGTAATCACCTAGAACTCTCTAAATCACCTGTTTGGGGGGCCCAGGGGACCAGAAGAGCATCCTGCAACATCCCTGGAAGAAGGAGGAGCCTGCCCATCTGCAGGGAAGATTTGTGAGTAGAGCACTCCAGGCACAGAGGCCGGTGCCCATCCCTCGCTGGCAGCACAAGACGCCTCAAGAGCTATTCCCTGGCTGGAGTGGGAAGCTCTATACTCCCAAAATGGGGCAGGAAAAGATGAACTGCACCAACTTCCAATTCAGCTGGCTAAAGTCCAATCCTAAGAACAGCCAAAGTTCAAATGTGTCCACGTCAGAAAGAGGCTAGTAGCCTCCATTTTAATTCTGCCCTGGTATGAGGGGAAGCGGGGCTGATTGAAAACCACAGTGACAGTAGGGACCAGCTTCTTCCCACCCAGATCAGATTGTCTAGGCTCCAGCCCTAGCTCTGGCAGAGAGGAAGCTGGGGAAACCTGCACCAGCCTCTCCGGGCAACTGTAGTCTATTCTGGCCTGCACAGACTAGACTATGGGCACCTGTGGCTCCACCTCTGCCCCCAGCCACCAACAGGATAGGAGGGGGAGCAGTTTTTCCCCAGCTCCTGTGATTCCATCCCCACCTCTGACAGGGCAGCAGGGACAGGACTCCCTCAGCCTCTCTGGGCAACTGCAGCCGCTTTTGGCCTGCACAGACTTGACTGTTAGGCACTCCTGTGGCTCCATCCCTGCCCCCAATAGGGAGTGAGAGGGCCAGTGCTTCGTCAGTCTCCCTAGGCAACTGTGGTCAGTGTTGACCCTCACAGCTTAGTTTGTGACTCCTTCCCCACCCCAGGTAGGGGAGGGTGTGATGGTTAGGCTAATGTGTCAACTTGGCCAGGTGATTGTGTCCAGGTATTAGGTCCAGCAAGCACTGGGCTAATTGTAATACAAGAGCACTTATGGACTTCAATCACCAGTGAGTTCACTGCATGGATGGCTGATTACATCTGCATCAATCAGGGAAATTGGATCAAGAATGGATGACGCTTTTATCCATTCAGTTGACTGCCATAAAAGGGAACTGATTTAAACATTCAGAGAGAATTTCCCAGCTCGTCGTTTGACAGCGAACTTCTCCCAGGAACTCATCAAGGACCCTTCATCGGTCTTTCAATGGAGCCACTGGCTTGCAGCCTGCCGGCGGAACCTGAACTTGTGCAACCTCATGGTCACATGAGAGACTCTTATAAAATCTTATATTATTAACAGATATCTCCTGTTGATTCTGTTTCCCAAGAGAATCCTGACTAGAACAGAGGGAGATGGGAGAAGCTTCATCAGTTCCTGGAGCAAGGTGGGCTGCTTTAGCCTCCACGGCTTAGAGTGCCAACTGCATTCTCGGCTCCTACTCTGCCACCAGCAAGGAAGAAAAGGCACAAAACAGATGAAAAGAAGCTGAAAAAATTCAGATTGGCTAAACACAAGCCACTATAAAGCTCCAAATTAAGTTGAACCAAGTATCAAAGAGGGGCTTTAGCCAAAGCCAATCAAATAGAAAGCCCTAGACTAAAGAGAGAAACTGGGCCCAGAATAAATCAACCTAGTAAATCTGATGCCAAGACAACAACAAAAAATTACAATCCATACCAAGAAACAGAAAGATATGACCCAGTCAAAGGAACAAACTAAGCTTCCAGATGACATAAAGAAGTTGGGACAACTAATCCTAGATGTTCAAACAAATCTCCTTAATAAATTCAATGAGATGGCTAGAGAGTAAGGACATCTATACTTTCAGGGATCATATCTATTGTCTGTTACTAGAGAAGATTTTCTGAACAAGTAGGGTACTGAATATTTGGAAACCACATATCTGATAAGGGTTTGTTTTTCATGCTATATAAAGATATCATATAACTCAACAATAAAAGGGCAAGAAATCCAATTTAAAATGGGCGAAAGACTTAAATAGGCATTTCTCCAAAGAAGAAATACAAATGGCCAAAAAGCACATGAAACTATGTTCAATATCACTAGCTATTAGGGAAATGCAAATCAAAACTACAATGATATATCATCTCACACCTCATAGAATGACCATTACTTAAACACACACACATATACACACACACAGAGAACAAGTGCTGGACAGGATGTGGAGAAATAGGAACATTCCTTCACTGTTGGTGGGAATATAGAATGGTGCAGCCTCTGAGGAAGACAGTTTGGTGGTTCCTCAAGAAGCTAAATATAGAGCTGTCGTATGATCTGGGCATTCCCTCTACAGGGAATATATCCAGAAGAACTGAAAACAGTGACACAAAAAGACACACCGATGTTCACAGTGGTGTTACTCACAATTGCCAAAAGATAGAAACAACCATCAACCAATGAATGGATAAACCAAATGTGGTATATACGTACATTGGAATACCATCCTGCTGTAAGAAGAAATGAAATTAGGACACATATGATAACATGGATGAACCCTGAGGACATTATACTGAGTGAAATAAGCCAGACACAAAAGGAAAAATATTGTATGGTCTCACTAATATGAACTAAATACAAAGAACAAACACCTGGAGTTAAAAACTGGAGTACAGGTTACTAGGAGGTAGGATGAGGGCTGCGAAAGGGTACTGATGAGTAATGTATGTAGAATTCTTACTTAGCTTGATTGTAAAAGTGTGGAAATGGATAGAGTTGATGGTAACGTATTACAGTTAGTATAACTAACACAGCTGGTTTATAAATGGGATTGAGGTTGAAAGGGATAGTTTAGGGACATAATGTCAATTGAAAGAAAACTAGAGAATAATCTAGGGAATGAATAACAAACCTGGAGATGAATGAGAGAAAAAAAATCATATAGAAGGGTAAGCAGCCCAAATTGCCAAAACCATCATGAAAAAGAACAAAGTTGGAGGACTCACACTTCCTGATTTTAAAATTTATTACAATGATACAGTAATCAAAACAGCATGGTACTAGCACAAGGACAGACATATAGACCAATGGAATTGAATGGAGAATTATGAAATAAACTCTCATATGTATGACCAATTGATTTTTCACAAGTGTGCCAAGTCCACTTGGTAATCTCTTCAACAAATGGTGCTGGGAGAACTGGATCACCATAAGCAAAAGATTGAAGATTTACCCCTACCTCACACCATATACAAAAATTAACTCAAAATGGATTAAAGACCTAAATTTAAAACGTAAAACTATAAAACTCCTAAAAGAAAACATAGGGAAACATTTTCAGGACCTTGTGCTAGGAGGTGGTTTCTTAGACTTTATACCAAAAGCACAAGCAACAAAAGAAAAAAATAGATAAATGGGACTTCATCAAAATTAGAAACTTTTGGGCAGCAAAGGACTTTATCAAGAAAGTAAAAAGACAGCCTAGAGAGTGGGAAAAAAATATTTGAAAACCATATATCTAATAAGGGTTTAATATACAGAATTTATAAAGAATTTCTACAACTCAACAACAAAAAGGCACACAACCCATTTTAAAAATGAGGAAAGACTTGAATAGACATTTCTCAAAAAAAAAAGATAAATGAATGGCTAATGGCCATGAAAAGATGCTCAAAATCATTAGCCATCAGGGAAATGCAAATCAAAACTACAATGGGATACCAACTCACACCACTACAAAGGCTACTATTAAAAAAAAAAAAAAACAAGTTCTGGAAAAGATGTGGAGAAGTAGCATCACTCATTCATTGTTCATGAATGTAAAATGGAGCAGCCACTATCGAAAACAGTTTAGCTATTCTTCAGAAAGTTAAGTGTGGATTACCGTATTACCCAGTAATCTCACTACTAGGTATATACCCAAAAGAATTGAAAGCAGGGACCCTAACAGACATATGCACACCGATGTTCATAGCATCATTCACAATCGCCAGAAGATGGAGGCAACAGATGAATGGCATATACACACAATGAAATATTATTCGGCTATAAACAGGAAAGAAGTTCTGAGGTATGCAACATGGATGAACCTTAAAGACATCGTGTTGAGTGAAATAAGCCAAGACACAAAGAGACAAATACTGGATGATCTCACTTATATGAAATAAGCAATATAAGCATATTCACGAATTCAGCAACGAGAATACAGGCTACCAGGGGCTGGGTGGAGGAGGGGAATGGGGAGTTAATGTTTAATTGGTATGGAATTTCTGTTTGGGTGATGGAAAAGTTTTAGCAATGGAGGAGAGTGATGGAGGCACAACTTTGAGTATATTATTAACAACCTGAGTGTCAATATTTGAAAAGGGAACAAAAAGGAAATTTTAGGATGTATATAAGTTATCACATATATACACATACACACCATAGAACTGTACGACACAATGTAAAGAGTGTGCTAAAGTTAATAGCATAATTATAATAATACCGTTTTTCAGGAATTGTAACAAAGGTACCCCACTAATGCAAAAGGTTAATAGGGAACACTGTATGTGAGACAGGAGTATGTGGGAACTTAGTGCTTCCTGCATGATATTTCTGTAAAACTACAACTGTTCTAATAAAAAAAATTTTCTTGAAAAAGGGTGTAGGCCCTAAGGTCAGACATTCCTAGGTTCAAATCCCAGGCTCTCAACTTATTATCTATGTCTTCTTGGGCAAATTACTTATCCTTTTAAAGTCTCAGTTTCCCTCTGTAAAATGGAGATAAAATTAGTGCCTTCCTCTTAGACTTGTGTAAGAATTCAATGAGAATGCCAATAAACACCCTATAAATACTATCTGCTACGATCATCTCAATAACACAGGGGATGAAAAAAACAGTTAAAGAGGGTGAGCAAGCTGCCCAATCGTACACGACTGGTTGTACGTGGAACCAGGGTCTGAAACCAGTCTGTCTGCATCTAAACCCTCACCTTCAACATGACCTAGAGTTTCCCAACTTCAGTCATTTCCTGTAGGTGGCTGAACAGGATAATGCCTAAGAGTGCAACTTAGGGGTTCCTAAGTATGGGTCTGTGGATAGAATTTAGGGCTTCTGCAAACATTGGAAAAAACTGCAACTTCATTTTCACTAACATGGAACTGACCTTGAGCCTCTTCTCCAGTAATGAACATAGGCAACAAGCCACGCAGTAGGAGCAGGATCTTTGATTTTGTCATAAATAGATATCATAGATAATTTTATAGCACGTAAAAGTCGTTGCAGATGTCTTGAAATTTCATTTGCCTCTCAAAAATGCCTCAAAATTACAGACGTTATTAAACCTTCTAAATCGTATTATGTAATGTGTTAAAGTATATGTTACTATAAAAAATTACTATATCCTAAATTTGATTGTTTTATATATTTTGATGAATGTCTTTCAACCTTTCAATACAAGCAGCTTCCTTTGGAATCCTATGTGTTTAATTTTATAAATTTCAAAACATTATTCTGAAAAGGGTCCCTGGTAACCTGAGGATACTTACTCAACCTCTCCAAGCCCAGCTTCCTCATCTGAATATTGAAATGGTAAGACTGTTATTATCCTTCTTTTGGAGGGTCCTGGTTAGGATTCAGAGTCAATAAATGTTAAACTTAGAACAGTGGTCAGAAAACTTTGGCCCACAGGCCAAATCTGGCCCACCACCTGTTTTTGTAAATAAAGTTTTATTGGAACACAGCCATGCTCATCTGATTACCTATCAAATATGGCTGCTTTTGTGCAACAAAGGCAGAGTTGAATAGCTGCAACAGTGACTGTATTGGCCCACAAAGTCTAAAATATTTACTATCTGGCCCATTACAGGGAACGTTTGCTGACTCCTCCCTTGGAATAACACTGGATATGAATTAAATCGTCAATAAACATCAATCAATATCATTCCCATAGACCGTCGTCCCCATCTTGGCTGTAGCTTTGTACAGCCTTTACTAAAATTAACGTTATGTTTTTTTTCAACGGACTCTTTTTTCAAATTGAATTTATTTTAAAAGGAAACAAATTCCTTACCAAACTCATGGCTTTGATGTGTCTCTTATATTTAATTAATATACATTAAGATAAATACATGGTTGTTAAAATGTTTAAATGGTCTGACTCCTTTTGGGCAACACAGCTCCATGCTAAACTGTCTCCAACGAAGAAAACACCAAACCTCACCCTTCTGGGTCCCCAGGACATTCTGGGTCTCAGAGCCTGGCTTTGTGATACTCTTACATCATTAACCTAACTTTGGAGACATTATCTGTTTCCATTTCCTGTCTCCCCTCCAGACCATAAACTCCTTGAGTGCAGGGACAGCCTTTTATCCCAGAACCCAGTTGCTGCTGGTGCCTCATAATTATCCATGCATGTCTACTGAACCAAACTGTTGTGAGACTCCTCAGCTCCCCTCCCCTCACTACTTAGTACCCATAAGAATATGAATGAAAAGGCTCTTCATTTGAGCTTTGGAGTATGTGAGAACCAAGGCCCCAGGAAGTTTACAGAGGGAGAAGGGAGGAAGGGAGAGATGAAAAGGGGCCAATGCCTGAGTCAGGCTCGATATGATTTGGTTCAACAAATGTCAACTGGCCCTGGACCCCCTATTCCTAGGATGCCAAGAATGGCTCACCAAGCGGTCCTTCTTGTCCCCTAAGAGGCATTTCATGGCAGTGTGGAATTGCTGAGCATCTGTTTCCCTCAGGTCTTCCAGTAGCTTCTGGGGCTCATACAAGCGCTGCTCCAGGTGATTTTCCATGGCCGCCTGGATATAGGGCGTTGGAGAAAGTTGGTCAGGACAAGACAGGAGCACAGGGTCAGCACCACGGCCAGCAGCCCGGCATTCCACTTACTTCACACCAGAGAGCACAAATAGGCACCCTGAACACGTTTGGTTTGGCTGGCTCCAAAATTTTTCAATAGCTGCCAACATAGCGTGGTGGTGTGGGCAAGAGGTGGACTCTGGGAGCAGACAATCTATGTGCAAATCCCTGCCTTGCCACTTACTAGCTGTGTGGCCTTGGGCTTGTTAGTTAAAATATAGGATGCTCAATTAAATTTGAATTTCAGATAAACAACTAATAAATTTTTAGTATATGTATATCAAAATTCAATGTTTATGTAGCCGTTTGATGTAATTATGAATTCTAAAAATCGATATTGAATCATGCTTGTAAACTGATCTGTTCATCTGGGCAGGATTAGGTAACGATTAGGGATTAACTGGGCCACGTCAGTAGGACGTTGAGCCCGGCCCCTCAGTGGGTGTGGTCTCAAGTATAAAAGGCAAAGCAAAAGACAGAGGGAGCAGATTTGAGAAGCAGTTCTGATGTTGGAGAGAAGGTCCCAGGAGAAGAAAAGTGAGCTGTTCGCCTGATAGTCTACAGCTGGCCTTGTGGAGAGACGCAAAGCCTAACCAGCCTCATGGTCTACGGCTGAACTTGTGGAGGAAACAGAAGCTAAGCCCAGAGAGAAACGCAGCCCCGGGAAGAGAGGAACCCAGAAGCCTGAACCCTGGCAAACGTCGGCAACTGTCTTGCTCCAACACGTGGCAATGGACTTTGGTGAGGGAAGAAACTTATGCTTTGTGGCCTGGTAACTGTAAGCTTCTACCCCAAATAAATACCCTTTATAAAAAAACAACCAATTATTGGTATATTGCAAAGG